>PITA01004109.1:0-100000 GCA_004023965.1 Spilogale gracilis | reverse complement strand
CAGTTGTATCACATACCCAATAGGCACCACGATGAAGATCAGAGCTTATTATACTTAATTAAGGTTTTATACACACCAGTTCCCCCAGTAAATGCAAATTTAACAAAATTAGACATGTCATATGTTCAAAATGCTCATGGCAAACAATCATTTTGCATTCCTGCAAATAAAATTGTTTTATACTGTAAGCTGGAGGCGAGTGTAACTTATTTTTGTAATAAAGTTTTTATTTTTTTTATGTGTCATTAATATAAATGTGTGTTAGTGTAGAAATATTCTGGTTTAAAAACTTAGAATTGCACACATTTCAGTATGTTTATTTGTACTTACATAATTTTAGAATAGTGGTTGCCGATAGCCTGTATGTTTCACATTAATTGGTTTTTTTATGTTACCTTAATAAACCATTTTAGTATGTTGTATGTCAGTTACTGGGATAGCTGGGACATAGAGTGTAATTTAAAATTTGTCAATAAGTATTCATTGGAATATATGTAAATGTGCCTTGCCGGTTATTGAAACTTACCTACAAAATGAGTATGGGGTGACAAAAATTAGTTCCTGGTGCTTAATGAAACTTTCTGCCACTGATTTTATATATTACCCCGTGCTTTTTTAAAGTACATCTCTTTCAAATCTTAGTGTAAGTTTGAGGGCTACACAAAACATTGACATTTCATTCTAACATATAATGAGTATAATAGGTTGTGGAAAGTGGGTAACCTAAATGTAGCCTTCAGTAAAATTGAATCTCAGTGTAATCTTTGGTGCTGGCATTTTCCAGTTCCAAGGAGTTAAATGATCCCATCAAAGAGGTCATTGCCATGCCTATTGGCACTTTACTGTCATACCCTTTTTTAAGGGACACTGTCAAGGTGTTTAAGTTAATTCTCAGAATTATTTGTTAGGATTTTAGGATGGGTCTGTTTGACTTAAGTAAGAACTGCATTGTCAAAGTTGAAAGATGAACATTTTTGTGAGTTCACAAATGTGTTCTTGAAACATTAAAATGTGGAGCTGTGGGTTTCCAAGATTATTTGGCATTCTTAGTTTGGGGATTTGGGAGGGAAAATGATGATATAAAGAAATTGTGAAGAATTGATGGGTAATGTAAACAGTGGTGATGAAATATATACACACTCAAGTGAAATTACTTGACAGTGTTCATTTGAATAACTTTGAATTCAAGCCATTATAATTTTAAAATTAAATATCATTTGCACTGTTCTGATAATGGGTGCAGTTTTTGAGCAATATAATCAGAGCTAAATATGCATGTAGTGATTAGTGATGTGAACAATTAAGTTCTGAGAAGAAATACTAACTGGTATTTTCAAACTTAAATTTCTGTAGTAAAAAATCAGCATCAAACTCTTACCAATAAGAGATCAAGGAAAACAGGCAATGCATATAAACATACTTTTGAATGTTGTGTGGCCTATAAAGCAATAATGCAATTTATATGGAATGTCATGGGATATGAGAAATGGAAATGCAAAAATTACTAATCCTTTAGTAAAAATGTCAACATGTTAAAAGGGGAATGTTAACTAATGTAGGTTATTGCTATTTGTGATTTGTTTTATGGGTTCTTGGCTTTGACAGCTTCAAAGATGGATAGAGATATGACAAGTTAAAACAATTTTGTATATATTGTCAAGGAATGGGTCTTAAATGCAAGAGTCAAGTCCCTTCCTTGGGGTGAAAAATGTATTCTTAAAGCATTCTGATTGTTAAACAAGAAACTTGAGTTACCTAAACAAACAGACGCAAGATTTTGTTTCTGCAGACTACTTGGCAATCAAACGTGATCATCAGTTTAGTTAATCGGTTTTCAGAAAGTTGCTTTGTGAGAAAGTTGTGTTATATATATTTTCCCAAACATGCTTTTTGTGGGAGAATTTCAGCCATTGCAATTGAATCAGATACTAGAAATGAAGTGGGGGTTGAGCACAAAACGGTTGCACACTCATGGTGGTGGTTGTAGCATCATGAGAAATTTATCAATTACTGCAAGTCTGATTTAACAGAATATAAACATTTCCTTATGATAAAATAGGAAATTAATAGGAATGGATTGATGGGATGATCTTGGGTATTTACCTGCATGTATTTGGAAAGACTTAATATCAGGATGAACACATGCTAGATGGGCAAAATTGTTACATGCAGTATAGCTTTTTTTGTCTGCTAAGCCAAAGTCACTGTTGACTAGAAACAGCAAAAGATAACCTTGTTATTAAAGAGTAAGCCATGTCTCTATTTTAAGGGGAGAAATTAAATGTAGGAGTTCATGCATTTAGGAGCGGGAGCTAACCCTAGAGTAAATGATTGCTCAGATTCCTATAACTTCCAGGAATACCCACCATGATCATTTTCTCCCCAGTGATGTATTCCATAAAATTTTATCTGACCATAGGAAGTCATTGGTGGGTATTAAATGAACAGACTTGTAAGGGTGATGTTTTAAAGTGTAGCATTTACTCAGTGATACCACTCAATAGGGCATGCCACTACTTTTCTTAAGATACTAATTATAAACCAACGTTCAAAAGACATTTTTAACTGTGGGCAAATTTATAGATGGACTTTTTGGTCTGTCACTTTTTTAAAAAGTACTTAAGTGTAAGTTCTATTAGCACCACAGTCTGCCTTCAGTAATATACATAAAATATTTCTCAGGACCAGAAGCATTCAGTTGGAAAACCATCTTTTTTATGAATGCAAAACAGTATTATAACTAATGCTCTGGTCTAAGATTAGGTTTTTAATGATTTTAACAGTAGTCTGATAAACATTTAGAAGTCTGGCATTGAGAAACAAAAGCTTGTACCTGACTAGTACTTTTATTTAAAAAAAAATTAGTTCTCTTAGCTTATTTAAATTGTCTCTTACATTTATTTATCCATAGAATTTATATTTATTTCATTCCTTTCATCTCACTGAAAACTGTCTGCAGGCTCTTTGATTTGGATTAGATGTGTGAAGTACTGTCTTTTGCCAAAAACCTCAACTTATCTGTTCTTTTTAACGTAGTGGGTTTGTGCTTGTTTGGAGATCAGTTCAAAAAACTATCTGTACTATCTGTACTGCCTCTGATGTTAAGATTTTATGTATAGCATAAGGAAGCTAGCTCTGACTATATTTTCCTAAGAATAAAGACCTATTTTTGTAGCATGTCTTAGGATCTCCAGGAGTCCAAGAATTATTGTGGGTGTCCTCCATTTCATCGTTTTTCGCTTAACAGCTTTTGAATAGACACTTGGAATCTTAGAGCTCTTCACCTTTTGATTTATCTATACATTCAAAATGACCAGCCAATGGTAAAAAACAGATACCCCAGCATCCCTAATTCAAGCACATGATGGGGAGATGTAAACATACAGTGTTGGTATTCACTTAATTTTAGTTGGTGGAAATATTCTGTGGTCACACACAGGCCAGTGGATGAAGAATTTAATGGTAATTTGGTTCTTTTCTGGGAAAACACCCTATCATGCAGTGTTCTTCCATTTTCTATCATGATCTTTCTCTGAAGGTTTGGAAATGATTGGGGTTGCAAGTAATTTGGGGGAGTGGAGTAAACAAATGAATCTGTTTTAAAATAAAATGTTGGACGTTTAGATGACTGCCAATGACGTTAGGTGGGTGAACTCAGCTTAAAATGGGTTCCATTAAGCTAAGTTGGCAAATCATCAAAGAATGGGGAATTTGTAAATACATCTAAAGGGTTTGGCTCATAGCCGTAGAATTTCTTGGTGGGTGGAGAGGGACAGGTAGTGGTAATTTTGGCTACTTCAGACAAATCCTTTTGGAAGGTCACTTAGTGCAGTATTTCATTTGTATCGTATTTAGGATAACCAAAATTTTTGCTCTTTAGTGAAAAGAAGCTTTTGTCTTTTCAGAGCTGACATGGAAATTTTATACCTGAAAGATTCTGGTCCCAGCTAGGGCATTTTGGAAACATTGGTTTTCTCCCTAAGCAGAGACCAGACTACTCCTTGGTTGAAATAAGACTTGGAGTAAGGGAGGAATCTTCATAAACCATTTAGGGAATTTAGTATCTTCATGTTAGTTTCCTGAAATGTGTTTCTAACACAACCACTAAACTCAGTAGAATCAAGGTTATTTTCGAGTAATTTACTACAATCGTCAGTGAATATTTAATTTATCCCTTTGTCAAGTGGTTTAAAACAAGTTCTAATCTGAAGGGAAGTTAAAAAGGCTACTATCTAATGGTCATGAAGCGTCCTTTCTTAGGCTTTCAGTCTATACTCAGAAGATTTTTATGATGAACTTGTTTTGGGAGACAGTTTTAGGATATCTAAGGGAATTGGTATCTTCTGTCATTTATGAACTATAGCCAATTTTTACTTCATGGTTAAAGGATAGGGGTTTTGTTGTAGATAAGCTCTTAACCACAGATTAAAGAATATGGGGCTTGTTCATAATATAAAATCTGTAGAACTGTGTAGATTTCAAAATCTGGTCTTCTAAGTGTAGAAACATACAACATACCAGAAGAGTTCTAACATTGCATCTGATGTGTTCCTTTAATGCTGTTTACGTTAAATGAAGTGAAGGAAATTTGAGTAATTATGGCATTTTAATAATACTGCCTGCTTTTGAATGTAGGTATCCCAATTTTTTTTCCTGTGGAAATTAGTTAATGTTGATACTGCCTCGTTTGAACATAAAATTGATAAAACAAGTAGGCTCTGTATACAATGTGGGGCTTGAACTCAGGACCCTGAGATCAAGGGTCGGATGCCCTTATTTTTTGTCATGAGGAAAGAAAGCTTTAATATGTTAGTATTTATGTTACTTTAATTGGAAGGTTCAGGAATTTGGCTTCTAAATTTGCTTTAGCTTATGTAACGTCATGAAAAATTATAACAGTATATATACTAGTTGTTTTGGTATATAAAATATTTGGAATGAGTGGTGGAAAACCAAAAGTAATGTCAAAAGGCCATTTGTAAAACTTGGAAGAATATACTTTTCAGTTCTCTGCAGCCACATGCAAATGCACAGTTTTGATCGGCAAAATTTAATATCTCATTTGCTTTTTTAAAATAGTAAAAAATACATGAATTTGCACACATTGAATTCTTAATCCTTCAACGTTGACAGTACATTTTCTTTTATGAACCCTGCTTAACTTCAGATTCATTTATAAATAGAATTAAAATATGGAAAAGCTTTTCTAAAATTGTAAGAAATTTTAGTTGCTCTCTGGGTTTCTGTCATTTAGCAGTTAGGACAGCATCAGCCATGGTTAGGACCCCAGCAGCAGATACTGTAGTTACTTCAGTTTCTTTGTCTCTGCCTACTGTCTCTTATCAGTCTATTTAAGTTACTGATTACTCAGTTTCTTCTCTATGATTTCTTTTGGCCCTTAGATTGGAAGCTCCTTCAGGGCAGGGAAGTAACTAATGGTATTAGGCATTTAAAAATATTCAAATATTTTTCAGTTTGATGGGAAGTTAATTTGCTGAATTAGGCTTAATTGTGACTTGCTAATTTGAAAAAAATAAGGATTTCAAACCATTGAAATAAAACGTGGGAAAATTTTCCAAATTAGGATGTAATGCTAGAGACCCCTGGGGAGCTTGGCTCAGGTCATGATCCCAGGTCCTGGCACTGAGTCCCATGCTCTCTCTGCCTGCTGCTCTGACAAATTTTAAAAAAACGAGCATGCAATGCTAATGTTTTAAGTAAATTAAATTCATGAAGATTCACATTTGAATTGTACATCCAACGTTTTTAAAAAATCAAAATTGGAAGTTAAGAGAATAGCTGGCCTTGTGATAAATAAGAAAACTGTTTTTAGGGGTGCCTGGATGGCTCAGTCAGGCATTTGCCTTTGCCTCAGGTCTTGATCCCAGGGACCTGGGATCAAGTCCCACATTAGGCTCCCTGCTCTTCCTCTTTGCCTGCTGCTCTGCTTGTGCTCTCTCTCTAATAAAATATTTTTTAAAAAGCTTGTAAAAAATACTGTAATTACCACTCAGCTCAGCAGTTTTCCTTTATGCTGATGTTGGCTTAATTATAAGTTGCTGAATGAAAGAGCATCCAACTACAACCCTCTTAATAAGGAAGGTGTACTTCAAGACAATTCTTGTTTTGCTGGTTTAGTGTTGTGTTGTTTTCTAAGATGTTATTTATCTGAGGGGGGGTGAGCATTGAGGGCAGGGAACTAATGGGAGAGGGAAAGGTAGGCTCCCCACTGAGCAGGGTGCCCAAGGTGGGGCTCTATCCCAGGACCTTGAGATCATGACCTGAGCCAAAGGCAACTGCTTAACCAACTGAGCCACCCAGGGGTCCCTAGTTTTAAGTCTATAAAATTTGGATACGCTTTTTTTGCAGAGAGGGTAAGTAATGATACCTGAGAAAAGCATGAAGTCTAGGTAACTATAAAGTTAATGGTTGTTTTCAAATTTTTAAAAAATATATGTTTTTAAAAAACCGAACATCTGTTTTGCCCTTTTTATTTATTTAAGATTTTATTTATTTATTTGACATCACAAGTAGGCAGAGAGAGCAGAGGAAACAGGCTCTGTGCTGAGCAGAGAGGCTGACGTGGGCCTCAATCCCAGGACCCTGAGAGCACGACCTGAGCCGAAGGCAGAGGCTTTAACCCACTGAGCCACCCAGGCGCCCTTAAAAGTATTTCTAAATCTTACTGTATTCTAAAATAATTTTGACCCATGGTTTTATCTGTGTGGATATATTTACCTTCCATTTGGTAGGTGGTTAAATCACTTGAAAAGAGGAGGTTTGAATTTAAGGTGTCATCTCACTATGATATATCTGTAATTCCTACTTTGAGTAGTGGAGAAAGGTGTTTATGTTTATATATGTTTAGTTGATATTTTAGCTTGGCAATATAAGATACATACTTGGAGAACAAGAGATAGTACCAAATGTGAAATAGCACAGAAAGTACATTTTTTGCTGATTCTCTTTGATTCTTTTTTCTTTCTTTTTTTTTTAAGATTTTATTTATTTGACAGAAACACAGCCAGAGAGGGAACACAAGCAGGGGGAGTGAGAGAGGAGAAGCATGCTTCCCGCCGAGCAGGGAGCCGGGTCTCCGGGATCTTGGCCTGAGCCGAAGGCAGGCGCTTAACCAACTGAGCCACCCAGGCGCCCCGCCTTTCTTTAATTCTTAACAGTGGTTAATGTTTACGTCTATCTTGACTACTAAATTTAAGCTGTATTTACTCCTTGTGAGTTTAGCTTGCTTATACTAGTTCTGTTCCCTTTTGCTGAACTATTTTAAATTCAGTTGATTACCTTTATTACTCAAAGTACACCAATTTTAGTATATTTGCTCCTCACTATGTAAGGAAGCAGCACACTCAATATTTTATTTCTTTTCCTTTATCTCCCAATTCCCATTATCTTGTCTGATCTCAGGTTTATGACACTTTGTAACTGATTATCTTAGTTTGCCTCTAGACTGAATATAGATAAAATGTGCATATAAGAGATAATTTATTTAGATTCACAGGTAATCTTATTTTGGCAAAACCTGCATCCTTTGGAAAGCAAAATTCTAAGGTAGAGATTAAAATGAAGTCTTTCAATGGTCCTTTGTTTAGGTTCATGCCATTGCTAAAACATGAACCATCACTTAATTTTTTTCAATAAATCTTTAAAAAATTTTTTTATGTGTCAGAGAGAGAGGGGGTGCACACCAGCAGTAGGTGTGGCAGGCAGAGAGAGAAGCTGATTCCAGGCTGAGATAAGGAGCTTGATACCCAACTGGATCCCAGAAACCTGGGGTCCTGACCTAAATTGAAGGCAGCCGCTTGATTGAGGCACGTAGGCATCCCATGACTTCAGTTTTTTTCTTGAGTTTCTAATTAACCTGTCATTTTGCTAAGCTCTTTTGGTTATTTAATCATATTTAATGCTGTATACTCCTGTCCATGAACTCCTATCATGCTAGGATCCCTTTTTTCATTCTATTAATGGGTTCCACTGTTCATAGGTTCCATAGCTGTTGCTTAGATTACCTTTTGTTCTTGCTGCAGTATGTTCTCTGGTAATATTGTTAGAAAAGTTACATGAGCTGTAAACAATTTTATGTATTAGAGAATGTTTCACCCGGGCGCCTGGGTGGCTCAGTGGGTTAAAGCCTCTGCCTTCGGCTCAGGTCATGATCTCAGGGTCCTGGGATTGAGGCTCAAGTCAGGCTCTCTGCTCAACAGGGAGCCTGCTTCCTCCTCTATGCCTCTCTCTCTGCCTACTTGTGATCTCTCTGTCAAATAAATAAATAAAATCTTTTAAAAAAATAATATTTCACCCTTGCTGTTGGTTGACAGTTTGGACATGGGATTCTAGCCGCAATATCCTCCATCAGAACTTTGGAGGTATCACTCCATTGTTTAGTCTTATATGTTGATTGAATGCAATTCTTTGTAGGTAATCTCATGCATTCATATTTTTTTTACTTGTTTTTCTAAAGTTTCATGAGACTGCTTAGGTTTTCATTTGTTTTTTAACTTGAAGTCTTAAGGGTTTCTTAGTTGCTGAAAATTTTGCTTTCCAGTTTTTCCATTTTTTCCGTTTGCTTTTTGCACCTTGGATTGAAAGAATTAGACTAAATTGATTGTTTTATGTTTAAACTAGCTTTTTACACTTTATTGAAAATTCTACTCTTCCTCCCCCCCCCAAACATACAATGTCTTGGGGCCCCGGGGTGGCTCAGTTAGTTTCAGTTGGTTGGGTGGGTGTCTGCCTTGGGGTCGAGTCATGATCTTGGAGTTCTGGGATTGAGCACCCCATCAGTTTCCCTGCTCCACGGGGAGTTGGCCTCTCCCTCTCGTCCCCTTCCCCCTGTTCCTTCTCTTTCTCACGTACATAAAACCTTAAAAAAAAATACTGTTTTTAAATTTCAGCAATAGAGCAGTCTGTTCTTATTTTATATATAGATTATATTGCTCATTCTTGAATTCTGAAGATTTTTTTAAAAAGTTGACAGTGGGCGCCTGGGCTCAGGGTCCTGGATCGAGGCCCGCTCAGCAGGGAGCCTGCTTCCTCCTCCCTCTCTGCCTGCCTCTGCCTACTTGTGATCTCTCTCTGTGTCAAGTTAATAAAATCTTTTTTAAAAGTTGACAGTTACAGGATACGTTGAAATATTAATTCACCTTGGTTATTTACTTTTTCTGCCTCTAATTTTTTCCAAATATTTCATGGTTTTTCATTATTCATATGTATGAAAGAAGAATTAGTAGTCTAATGTTACAGATAGCAGACTGTTAAGTGTTGTGTGTGTGAGAAAAATCATAAGGACTACACGCTTTATTTTAGCTTTCTTGGGAGCAAGAAGGCAAGCAGGGTACTCCCCCATGCCTGAAAGAAGAGTGCCTGACCCCTCCCAGGCAGATTAGTTGCTGTAGGGAGGGGGATCCTGAAAGCAGCCTCACAACCCTCAATCACCACCTACTTTCTTCCCCTTTTACTTGCAACCTGGAGGCCTTGAATTTTCCTTCCCACTCATTTCTCCCATGAAAAATGGCTCCTGTTTCTTGGAGCCTTGTAAATGAAAAATTAATATGAGCCTCAGTTCATCTTTTCTACCTAAATTGTGCAACTTGGTATAAAAAGTGCTACTTTTAAGTGGAACGGGGTAGTAAAATACAGTATTTGTACGTTATCTTGAATTTGTTAGAAGAAAGCATCTTAATCTGTATTACCACATTCATGCTAGTGGCTCCTTTAAAATCAGTTGTCTAGGGATGCCTGGGTGGCTCAGTCATTAAACATCTGCCTTGGCTCAGGTCATGGTCCCGGAGTCCTGGGATCCAGCCCGCATCAGGCTCCCTGCTCAGGAGAGAGCCTGCTTCTCCCTCTCCCACTCCCCCAGCTTGTGTTCCCTCTTGCTGTTTTTTTCTCTGTCAATTAAATAAAATCTAAAAAAAAAAATAAAGTCAATTGTTTAGGAAAAGTTTAGGTCTTACTGGAAAAGAGAACAGCACCTAGCCTGCTAAAAGTGTACATAGAAGACATTTTCTGTCTAAACATGCAAATTTAGTGACATTCTTGAGTGGACAAACTTTGAAGGCCTTTTCGGAATAGTAAAGTAGGTTTTGTCTTAGCATGTGATTTCTGAACATTTAAAAAGAAACCATTGAGCAGTATTTTGTTTTTCCATTTATATTTAACATAGCTACCTTTGTGTATGCTATTCTGCCTGGTCACGACTACATTTCTTATTTTGGTAGAGACCTCTCAAACCAACTTTTTCAGATTTGATGGGAGTCTGTGTTAGTTTTGGAATGTATACTTTAATACTTTTGTCATGCTCTGCTGATTAGAGAGTAAATCCTTTAAAACTTTTCCACATAAAGGCAATTCAGACATCTTAGATCATTTTGTGTGTTCTTAAGGACTGCTTCCCGGTAATATAACATTAGGTTTCAGGATATTAAATATTAATTAGCTGATACCATGGGAGAAACTGACTTTTGAGGTTTTTGGTACCAAAAATCTTAGCTAATTCTTTTTAAGGTTTTTTTTATTTGACAGTTCACAAGTAGGCAGGCAGAGAGAGAAGAGGAAGCAGGCTCCCTGCTGAGCAGAGAGCCCCAATGCCAGCCTCAGTCCCAGGATCCTGAGATCATGACTTGAGCCAAGACAGAGGCTTTAACCCACTGAGCCACCCAGGTGCCCTAAATCTTAGCTAATTTTAATGGCAATAGTAGTATCTGGGCATACACACCCACACACCCACACACCCACATAGCTCAGGAAACTGAAGAGGAAAATAAAGCTAACTAGCTGTAGAATACCTAGACCCATTAAGTAAAATTGGACTTAAGGCATGCTAATCTCTTATATTCATATGGCTTCCCCATTTTAATAAGCTTGATGAGTGTGTGTCTGTGTGTATTAAACTTAAAAATAGAGGTTGCTCAACCAGATTACTGCATGTGCATTAATACAGTCATAATTTAAAATATTGAGATACTTTTAATTCCCAATAGTTCTAGGTGAAAAACTAAAAATATTTCTTGCCAGTCATTGAGGTATTTAATGAGGGTACTATGTACAAACACAATATAATCTCTTTGGTCCTGGGAGATTATATTAAATTCTTATGTTTTCCAGCTCTGAACAGTCTATAAGGTACAACTTTTGGGGTTTTTTTGTTTGTGTGTTTAAAGATTTTATTTATGTATTTACTAGATCACAGGTAGGCAGAGGCAGGCAGAGAGAGGAGGAAGCAGGATCCTAGCCAAGCAGAGAGCAGGACATGGGCCTCGATCCCAGGACCCTGAGATCATGAGCTGAGCCCAAGGCAGAGGCTCAACCCATTGAGCCATCCAGGCGCCCCAACTTTTGGTTTTGGTAACATTCTACCCAGAGGATTTTTTCTTCCCATTCATTCATACTTCTGTGAAGGCTTAGTTTTATAAAATAGGAAATGTTACATTAAAAGACTTGACTCATACTGTAATCAACAGGTAATACCTTACATGTAGGAACATTTTCTGGAATATTTTTGTGATCCTTCCTCTTTGAGGGCGAGAGAGGAGGATGCTTATTTCTCTTAGAGGTAGGGAAACACTGAAGTCTATATTCTTTTTTTTTTTTTTTTAAGATTTTATTTATTTATTTGACAAAAACACAGCGAGGGAGGGAAGACAACCAGGGCGAGTGAGAGAGGGAGAAGCAGGCTTCCTGCCGAGCAGGGAGCCTGTTGTGGGGCAGGGAGCCTGATGTGGGACTCAATGCCAGGTCTCCGGGATCATGACCTGAGCCGAAGGCAGTCGCTTAACCAACTGAGCCACCCAGGCGCCCCTGAAATCTATATTCTGAGGAAGAAAACTATCGATACCTATATACTTCACAGAGCATTATTAAGGTTATCCCCAAATTCCCTAAGTTAGTACTGTGTTAATATTACACTAGTATGGAGGCAGCCCGAATCACATAGATGTCAACTAATATTTGAGCAACATAGATCTTATGTGGTATTAACTATGTTTTATAATTTTTTTTTTTAAGATTTTATTTATTGACAGAAACAGCTAGAGAAGGAACACAAGCAGGGGAAATGGGGGAGGGAGAAGCAGGCTCCCTCTCCCAGAGCAGAGAGCCCGATGCAGGACTGGATCCTGGGACTCTGGGATCATGACCTGAGCTGAAGGCAGACGTTCAGCAACTGAGCCACTTAGGTGCCCTATGTTTTTTAATCTTTAGAATTTGTGTTCATTTATCTCAAGTCTCTTGGTTCTGTAGCAAAACACATTTGGTATAATGCTAATATAAATGAAACTATTCAGGAAATAAAAGGCCATATAAACCAACCTCCCAAATTGCATTATTGCTAATAGCTCAAAAGTTTTCTAAGTTGTAAGGCTACCATGTAATCCAAAATAGCATAAGGGTTCACCTAAGCACCTGCATATCCCCTCCCTTCCTCACCTGCCTCAGTAAACTGTCTTTTGTTAGAAACCCTGCATTTTTCATTATCAGGATAAAGCATTTTATTGCACCTTTTTCTAGATAGCTTAGTTTTGGAATGATAATCTTTTTAGGTTGTTTTTTCTCTATTTTAAAGAGCTGTTAACAGGATACCAGTGGCCTGATACGGAAATTATTTTTTAAAAAAACTTTGATCTCTAAGCTGTTACATTGAATTCTTGGAAAGTTTTTTTGTTTTCTGTTTTGTTTTGGTGCATTGTTGGTTCTCTAATCTTGGATCACCTTGTACTTACCTATCATTTCTTTTTTTTCTTCTGTACTTATCTCCTTGATCTCATCTACATTCACAGCTTCATATCACATCCATGTGGACTCCTGTTGTGCTATCCAGGCTTGATTATTATCTGTGTTATGTGCAGCTCTGCATTTTAGCTGTTTGTTGTACAAAGAGTGCTCTGCTCTGTCAGTGATTGTGTCCTGTTAATTTCTCTTTTCACATCCAGCTGCATTGGTCATCTACCATCACTGAATAGGCCTGAAATGGCATCTCTCACCAAGTCCTAACCTACATTCTGGAGTGTTCAGGTGTGACTGAACTTCATACTTATTTTAAATGAGTATCTTTTTTTTTTAAAGATTTTTTTATTTATTTGACAGAGAGAAACACAGCCAGAGAGGGAACACAAGCAGTGGGAGTGAGAGAGGGAGAAGCAGGCTTCCCGCCGAGCAGGGGAGCCCGATGTGGGACTCGATCCCGGATCTCCGGGATCATGACCTTGAGCCGAAGGCAGTCGCTCAACCAACTGAGCCACCCAGGTGCCCCTTAAATGAGTATCTTAAATGGTTCTTAAATATCACATTTACAAGTGGCACATTTAATAATAATGGCTTGCCACATCTGTATCTAGAGTATACCACAGCACTGTCCAATAGAAGCAAGATATAAGCCACATATGTAATTTAAAATTATGTAATTTATCATTTTGTAATCTGACTCCAGTTCAACCTTCCATCCTTACCTTTCATTGTATATATCTGTAAACTGCTTGCTTTGTCTATCTTTGGTTCATCTTTCATTCTATACCCCCAAGCCAACCCTTTAAACAAAACTCCACTTCAGCCAAAATAGTAAAGTCCTGCTGTAGATGTTTTAAAACTATCAACAAAATACCCCCACAGGAACATATATAGTTAGAAGAACATCAAGATAAAACTCCCTTTGGCTTTCTGGAGTTTAAATAGGGTTACTAGGCAAATTTTCTTGTGCTATGGGTTTATTGTAACATAGCTCTCTGAGTTAAAAACCAAAATTTACTAACCTCTGCTTATATAACTTTAGGAGAAAAACAATGGCTTTAAAACATCTGGCTACATTTGCAAATCTGATGTTTTGGGGTGCCTGGGTGGCACAGTGGGTTGAACAACTCTTGGTTTTGGCTCAAGTGGGGGTCATGGAATTGGGCCCTTCATCACGTTCTGTGCTCAGTGGGAGTCTGCTTGAATTTCTCCCCCTCTGCAGCTCCTCCCCCTACCCCGCCTCGCTCGCTCATTCTCAAATCTTTTTAAGAAGTCTGATGTTTCAATGCTTTGTAATTATAAGAAGAACCTTCAGGATTATATAAATTATATTAATTATTGCTATTCAAGTTCATAAAAACCAAAGCATTTTCATATGGTACCTATAAACTACCATGCAACTAGGCTTAGTTCAAAATTGTATGTATGTATTAATTGCAATTCCCTATCCTCCACCATGATCCATAACAGTTTAATGTGCTGCTTTACAATGGGAAAAAACAAAGTTATGATATTTGACAGGGCTGAATATGTAAACGATTAAATAGATTTAAGAGTAATACACAATATGCTATCAATCTTAGAAAACTCAAGACATGAAAAGGACTACTTATATTTAGATAGGGGTATTTCCAGAAGAAAATTTCTTCTTAGCCCCAAGAAATAAAGTAAGCTAATCTATTTTATTATTTTAACTGGAAATAGAACTGCTTTCTGAGCATATGGGACCTAGTTCTTAATTACATTGAATAAATAAGGCTATATCAAACTTCACATGGTTGAGTAGTATAGGCAATACGACTTAGTGATCATGTTTAAAAATCAGATTGTTTTAAAGTCCTGTTTATGTGAAACCTGTAAGTTTAAAAAACCTAAATTTAAGTGGTAACTGCCTTTCAATATATAGGGGATAATTTTCAAAAAAATTTTAAAATAACTTCCAAATTACATTTTCTGCTTGGATATACTGTATTGAATTTTTTTTTTTTTAATTTTATTTGACAGAGCACAAGCAAGGGGAGTGGAGGGCAGAGGGAAAGAGAGAAGCAGACCCCCTCTGAGCAAGGAGCCCGGTGTAGAGCTCGATACCATGACCCTGGGATCAGGACCAGAGCTGAAGGCAGACATTTAACGACTGAGGTGTCCAGGCGCCCCTGTATTGATTTTTTCTTTTCTTTTTTCTTTTCTTTTCTTTCCTTTCCTTTCCTTTCCTTTCCTTTCCTTTCCTTTCCTTTCCTTTCCTTTTCTTTTTTTTTAAATCTTTTTTTCTTTCTTTTTTTTTCTTTTTCTTTCTTTTCCTTTTCTCTTCTCTTCTCTTCTCTTTTCTTTTCTTTTCTTTTCTTCCTTTTTTATTTCTTTTCTTCTCAACATTTTAAGTAATCTCTAGGCCCACCATGGGGCTTGAACTTAACAACTCTGAGATCACGAGTTGCATGCTCTGTTGTCTGAGCTAGCAAAGCACCCCAAGTTTATTTTCTTAGAGCTAGTATTAGATTACTAAAATAGGAAAGGCTTCTTTTTAGGAAAGATAATTGATTTTTAATTCTTCGGTAACAGTCTTCCTAGAATTGGAATTGAAGTATCAATATTAGTGATTTTCACAATTTTGAATTAAGCCTAGTTGCATGGTAGTTTATAGGTACCATATGAAAATGCTTTTGTTTTTATATTTTAGTGAATAGCCTACCTAAAGGTAAGGGGAAGGATGGCAGAGCCTTTCCAAAATACTTTCAGAAGTTCTTGAAGTCAATTGAAAGCTATATTTAAACACCTGAAGACAGCATTTTTCTTTTTATGAAAGGAAACCAGTGGCTCTATAGTTAACACGAAACATAAGGCAGAATTTTTACTTATTTAAAGGGTAAGTTTAAATATAGACAAGAGAAACATTGGCTGTCTTATCCAATATAATGATGGTATTGGAATTAAAGTGCCTTTTCCAGTCTTTAATATTTATCAACAGGCGGGTGAGTTTATTTTGTTTGTAATCAGTTATAAATTGGCATTTTCTGAAGTTATGACCTAGTTCCATGAAAGTGAGTTTTGAGAGGATGGTTATTCCATCGTGTCTTAGAAATAAAATGACAAACAGATGCTTTAAGTTTTTGGTGCTAAGGTGTGATGAGACTTCCCAGGATTCTGTAATCAAAACAGTTCTTTTACCTGGAGAGGATCTATTTTTGAGTTACTGATGCTGTAAAGTTGTAGTCCTTCATATCTTCCCATTGGAGTTTTTACTTCATGGCCACACAGAAAAGGAGGGGGTTAAATATGAAAGTAATAGCTTCATTTTTAAAAAGATTTACTTATCAGAGAGAGAGCATGAGCACACAAGCAGGGGAAGCAGCAGACAGAGGGAGAAGCAGGCTCTCCACTGAGCAAGGAGTCCACTGTGGCACTCTGTGGGAATCATTCCCAGGACCCTGGGATGATGACCTAAGTTGAAGGCAGATGCTTAGCTGACTGAGCCACCCAGGTCTCCCTGCATTTTTAACTTCTCAAACTCCCACCTGTAAAAATCCCTTATTGCTCTTCCTGGAATTACTCTATATTGTAGTTCCTTTTTTGAAAACCAAGGAAAGGAACATTTCTTAAAGAAGGAAGTTTAGGGCTCCTTTAACAGATGTTATATTCAGAGGTTGATACATGGGGTTAAGTTGTAGGGGAAAGTGGGCATTATGAAATGTAAAGTTAAGACTGGGGCACCTGGGGGCGCCTGGGTGGCTCAGTTAGTTAAGGGACTGCTGCCTTCAGCTCAGGTCATGATCCTGGAGTCCCAGGATCAAGCCCTGCATCAAGCCCCGCATCGGGCTCCCTGCTTTGCGGGAAGCCTGTTTCTCCCTCTCTCACTCACCCTGCTTGTGTTCCCTCTCTGTGTTTCTCTCTGTTAAATAAATAAATAAAATCTTAAAAAAAAAAAAAAAAAGGCTGGGGCACCTGGGTAGCAGTTGGTTAAGTGTCTGACTCTTGGTTTTGACTCAGGTCATGAGATCAAGGCCCCTGTTAGTCTCCATGCTCCGTGCAGACTTGGCTTGAGATTCTCCTCCCTCTGTCCCTCCCACTCATGCTCACTTTTTCTCACTCTAAAATAAATAAATCTTTAAAAAAAAGACTAAAAAATAACATTATGAATACCACAAAAAGGTATAATATGAACCTTGATGCTTTGGGACACAGTGGGGGAAAAGAGATTTGGGAATGACAGTCCTGTTCCAGGAAAGCACGTTCCAAATTATAGGAGGCATCTGAGAGGGAGAGACTGAAATGGGTCCTAGGGGTAATGTGTATGTATTCATCTATCCTTTTCCTGATTCACTTACGCCATGTAGATCTTGGCCCTCAACAGTTAAAATCTGGTGTATATTCTAGGTCATCAGAGTTAAGTAGGTCTAATTACTGAGATTCAGGTATTCAACACCATCTTTTCAAGCTCCTGTACCAATATAGCTATTTGTGCAGTTTGCTGGTGCGGTTGGGAGAATCAGGTTTAATTAGAAGCATTTTAAATACTTGACATTGCCTATTGCTGTGTGCCTTGTGAAAATTAAGTGAAAGAAAAGAGATAAATCCTAGTCTTTGCTCAAATTATTGTCTTCCCAGATCCCCACTAGTTGAAAATTTCTTTCCCATCTTTTGTCATTAAAAAAAATTATAGAGGCGCCTGGGTGGCTCAGAGGGTTAAGCCTCTGCCTTCTGCTCGGGTCATGATCTCAGGGTCCTGGGATCGAGTCCTGCATTGGGCTCTCCGCACAGCGGAGAGCCTGCTTTCTCTTCTCTCTCTGCCTACTTGTGATCTCTGTCAAATAAATAAATAAAATCTAAAACAAAAACAAAAACAAAAACTATTAACAGCCTTTATATATAAACATGACCAGTATTATACATTTCCATGTGTCACATGTCTCCACTAGATTGTACGCCTTTGGAGGTCAGAAAAATGCATCTAAGTCATTGTATCTGCCACCACATCTAGTATAGTGCCTTATATTTATTTGCTAATTCAATAAATTTTCATTAAAATAATGGAGCTTTTATTGGATTTTAGTATGTTTGAGCCCTTTAGATAAATGCATTGTCAACTTTTTTATTGTATCCCAGGTATACACAGTAATTACGGCATTTACCTAAAATTTACACATTTAATTGTACTGGCTCTCCACAGCTAACATTAGTCTGAGCACTGTCCGGCAGAGGTATAATGTAAACCACTTATGTAATTTAAAAATTACATCAATAGTAGAATTAGTGTAGCCACATTATAGAAATAAAAAACGAGATTAATATTCTTTTTAAAGTTTAT
This sequence comes from Spilogale gracilis, assembly GCA_004023965.1. Lineage (NCBI taxonomy): Eukaryota > Metazoa > Chordata > Mammalia > Carnivora > Mephitidae > Spilogale > Spilogale gracilis. The sequence goes on along the minus strand of PITA01004109.1, from coordinate 81,963 downwards.
TTGACAGGGAGAGAGAGATCACAAGTAGGCAGAGGCAGGCAGACAGAGAAGGGGTATCAGGCTCCCTGCTGAGCAGAGAGCCCAATGTGGGGTTGGATCCCAGGGGAGATCTATTTTAGACTTGATGCAGGGGTTGTGGTAGATCAAGTTAACTTTGCTCAATGAAAAACTGATAGTAAAGGTGGAGCTGGTTTCAGAATCAGGATTGATTGTGGATATCCCATATCCCTACCTGAAGTTCAAAACTTTTAATACGAGTTAAAAAAAAAATCAAGCTCTGTGTATGTGTTAAAGTGGATACTAGAGCATAACGTTCAAGAGAAAACATCTAGTAAAGTAAAACGTTACTTTATTCGGTGAGGTCTGTATCAACAGTAAATTTTTCTTTAGGTGTGGATTTTAAATAGCTTTTTATAGCAGAAATTTATTTTTGTTTTTCCCATTTCTAAGCATAATAATATGAAAATTTAAATTACTAATTGCCTCTACGAAGAAACATGGGAAAAAGTGTTGTTGGATGTACTAAAGACGTCTAATTTGAACAGGAAACATTTACCTTTGAACCAACTGAGCCACCCAGGCGCCCCAGAAATGAGAAGACTTAAGAGAAAGCTCCAGAGACAAGAGGGATCTAACCTAATTTGCCAACTTGCCTTGTCCAAACGCTTGGATTTTGATTAGGCCCGAGAGGCCCTGGTGACCTGAGCTCTACCTTGCGTGTGAGCGCTCAAAATATGCTCTCGCAGGGGTGGCGGCCCCGTGGGTTTGACTCCTGTATTCCAGGGTTGTTTTATTCACCGCAGCCCCTGCCCACCCCTCGCCAAATAAGTACTCAGAGTCGTCCCCCCCCCCCCCCGCCCATTCTCTCCTTTGGGCGTCGTGTAAAGCTCGACGTGTCCCCACCCGTAGCAGAGCCTACGTTGAGGAGGCATGGAGATGACGGGGACCACGACCACGCACTCCGTCCCTCCGCCGCCTCCCGTCACTAAGACTACAGTCCCCAGCAGGCCCCGCGAGCTCAGAATGTCCGCAGCAGAGCCCGGAGAAGCTGTAGCTTCTCCCGTGCTCGGACACAACCTTCTTTTTCTCCTCCGCGATAGAGGCGGTTACTGGCTGCTGCAGTTTTTCCCCGATTTCGGAAAAAGGCCACTCGCCAGTGGAGTCCCACCCTTCGTGGGAGACGGCGCGCGGCCCTGGCCAAGAAGGCGGAGAGTGGGGACGCACCGGGCCTTGCGCGAGGTGACAACCTCCAGCACGTCGTGCGTCGGTCCCCTTGGCCGGCGGCGGGAGGGGCAAGGGGTAGAGGCCGCGCACGCGCGGTGGGGCCTTGGGCGGGGCCTTGGGCGACCGCAGCCGGCGGACGATCCGCCGATCGGCGGCTGTCTCGGGAGCCGCCGGGCTGGGGGTGTGGAGGCGCGAGAGGTTGATGGGGGTCGCCTCGACTTCGGCCTCAATTTGTAGCTGAGCTTAAGCCACGCCAACGGAGATGGTGTCCTGGGTGCGGGCCATGGGGGAGAAGCTGAAGCAGCGGCTGCGGCTGGACGTGGGACGCGAGATCTGCCGCCAGTACCCACTGTTCTGCTTCCTGCTGCTCTGCCTCAGCGTCGCCTCGGTGCTCCTCAACAGGTAACGCCGCAGTGCGGAGTGGCGGGCGGCTACTCTGCGGGGCTGTGGACCGGGGCCGGTGTTATTTCACTGTGTGGAGGCCGCCTGGGTTGCGCAGCTGCGGCGCCTGCGGCTGGCTGCGAGGCCTTGGGAACAGCGGCGTCGGGGAGCTGGGCGGGGCGTGCGGGCCCGGAAGTGCGAGCGGGGGTGGGATGCGATCCATTGCCGCCTTTCCTGAGGCCGGTCTCTTGAGACACCTGGCCCCGATTCTTACCTACTTTTCACCTGCTTCTTAAAACCTGGTGCTGCATCATTGCTCTTTTTCAGAGGCGTGAAATCTGTGTGTGCGTCCCAGTTTGAGACCTTGCAGGGGCGGTCCAGTCAGCTGACGAAGGAGGGTTTCAGGTCTTGTGGCAGCCCGGGTTTTAGGCCGACTGTCCTCGCTGTCACCACACGCTTGCGCACACACAGGCACGCACTGCCTTAAAGCCGAAGTGCGCACACCCACACGCACGGTCTTACAGCTGGAGGGTGCTTATACAGTTTTACGGACGCATTGCGAGATAAACACGCACAGTCTTACAGCTGAGGTAGCACGTACACGCATAGTCTTACAGCTGAAGCGCACACACGTACAGCCCTAACAGCCACAGTGTGCATACTCCCAGTCGAAGAGTGAGTGCACACACACACACACACACACACAATCTTACAGCTGAAGCACACACACGCACACAATCTTCAGCGGAAGGGCTTGCACACAGTCTTGTGTCCGAAGCTTTCCCCAAAGGGTGGTTGGTTAAAACGGATGATCGTAAAGATCTGTTGAAGTTGGAAAGCAAAATAGTACCTGTCTCAATATCTCTAGAGTATTTCCAAAGAAGAGATTGAACGTTAAAATTGATAAATTCAGTTGACATTTTGAAATGGGAAGTTTCTGTCCCTGAAATAAATTTGATTTCTTTCAGTTAGCTATTTCCAGAAATAGTAACGATGAAGTAGGTAGTAGAGAACTTTTCCGTCAATTATTTCCAGATTTGTTCTTGGTGGAACAAGACAGATACTTGTCAGCAGCAGCATCTGCATGACATTTTTTTGTGATGTTTTAAACATGAAATCATCTCCACTCTTTATTTTGGATTAGTTGATCCCTGATGATAGGAACGGGAAGGCACTCACCGGGAATTTGGGTATTTAATTTTGCTCTAAGGTAACCATTTCCTGTGACTGTTGGAGCTGAATTTTTTTCCTACCTATTTTGCTTCCTTATTAGTTGACTCTGGGTTAATATAATATTAGATTTAAATAGCAATTGATATTTTACTGCAAAATGTGTGATAGCAAATGTTTGATTGTGATAGTAAGATGTTTGATTTTTAGGACTATGGAGGAAGAGGAATCCTTAACAGAGTGGAAATGAATTATTAAGTACTTACTTGCTTTCTGTCAAGTGTAAGGTATTCTAAGCTAGATGAATAGCTTTAGTATGAAAGATAGGTAAACGTTTTGTAATTAGTAAGTTTTGTCCAGAAATTCTTAACCTATCTCTTTTGGTAGTTGGGCCAGTTTAGGTGTCCAAGGTAGGACATGCAAGATCAGGTTGAACTAGATTTCTGAGGTCGCCTACTTAATTATAGCATCTAGTGTTCTTTGTTGTTAAGAAGTTATAGGATACCATCTGATCTGTACTCTATATCTTTATTTGTATTATACAAAGAAGGAGGATGTAATACATAAACATTATCTCTGAGTGGTTGGATTTATGAGTGAAATTGTTTTTGCATACATTTTTTGGTATTTTCCTTTGTTACTGTTGAAAGCAGCAAAAGTGACCTTAAGTCAGATATCTTTTAGTCAAGATAAAACTATATTGACTAAAAGAATGGTTAGGTATCCTGGGGTGCCTGGGTGGCTCAGTTGGTAGAGCATGGGACCCTTAATCTCAGGGTCATGAGTTCAAGGCCCAAATTGAGGATTGAGTCTACTTAAAAATAAAAATAAATAAAATAAATGGTAAAGTGCTCTTTTTCTAGGAAAAAGCTTTTGCAACGTGCAAGATAGAGTATATAGTGTGCTTTTCAGCATATTGTGATTTTTTTTAGAATATATATGTACATTCATATGTACATATGTACATACAAAGACACATGTTTATGTATGCTTTGTCTGTCTCTGGAAGATTGTTATACAAGAAAATATCCCTTCTGGGAGTGGGGAATATGAGGCACATCTATTCAGAAATTTAAAAAGTATATATATAATATAGAAAATAAAAATATTAGGGATATAATGATGAAATTAGAAGAGAGAAGATAGTGCATACCATCAGTAAGTGATTTCATGGGGCAACTGGCTGACTCAGAAGAACATGTGCCTCTTGGTCTTGAGGTTGTGAGTTTGAACCCCACATTGGGAGTAGAGATTACTTTAAAAAAAAGTCTTAAAGTAAATGATTTCTACACAGGCATTTCTCCAGTTTTTAGAAATAACTTAAAAAGATATTTTCAGTTTAAAATCTTTACTGGTTAGTATGGAGATTTGGAGCTTTCCTTCTATATGGGTAAACTTAGAATAATACTTTTTTAAAAAATTATTTAAAACATTTTTTTTTTTTTTTTTTTTTAAAACATTTTTTTTAAAGATTTTATTTATTTTTCGACAGAGAGATACACAGTTACAGAGGGAACACAAGCAAGGGAGTGAGAGAGGGAGAAGCAGGCTTCCCACTGAGGAGGGAGCCCGATGTGGGGCTCGATCCCGGAACTCTGGGATCATGACTTGAGCTGAAGGCAGTCGCTTAACCAACTGAGCCACCCAGGTGCCCCTAAAACATTTTTAAAAAAATTTTATTTTAAGTAGGTTCTACACCCATTGTGGGGCTTGAACTCATGACCCTGAGGTCAAGAGTCACGTGCTCTATAGACTGAGCCAGCCAGATACCCCTCAGATTAATTTTTTCTCTTATAGTCTTGAAACTTTAAATCCTAAAGAGCTTTCAAGGTATTATTTAGTATATAAATTTTTCTCCTTTTTTTTCTTTCTTTTTTTTTTTTAAAGATTTTATTTATTTATTTGACACAGAGAGAGATCACAAGTAGGCAGAGAGGCAGGCCTAGAGAGAGGGGGAAGCAGGATCCTCCCCGAGCAGAGAGCCTGATGTGGGGCTCTATCCCAGGACCCTGAGATCATGACCTGAGCCGAAGGCATGAGGCTTAACCCTCTTAGCCATCCAGGCACCCTCCTAAAATTTTCTTTCAATATGAATTAAGATTATGAATCTTTTTTTTTAAGGTTTTATTTATTTATTTGATATATATAGAGAGATAGCAACAGAGATAGAGAGAAAGAGCGAGAGCAAGCCAGGGTGGGGAGGAGAGGGAGAAGTTGGCTCCCCACTGAGTAGGAAGTTCGATGCAGGATCAGTCCCAGCACCCTGGGATCATGTCCTGAGCTGAAGGCAGATGGTTAACTGGCTGAGCTACCTGGGTGCCCCAAATTATGAAGTTCTGGCTATTATTATTATTATTATTATTATTATTTTTTTTTTTTTTTTTTAAAGATTTTATTTATTTGACAGAGAGAAACACAGCCAGAGAGAGAACACAAGCAGGGGGAGTGAGAGAGGGGGAAGCAGGCCTCCCGCCAAGCAGGAAGCCGGATGTGGGGCTGGATCCTGGCTCTCTGGGATCATGACCTGAGCGGAAGGCAGTCGCTTAACCAACTGAGCCACCCAGGCGCCCCCCAGGTTTTCTTCTTAAGAGTTTTCTTTGATTATTGAGGCAATTTATTGTTGTGGTCGAAAGTTTTGAATCTGAGCTTTAATATAAGAATTGTAAGAATTCTGCCTCCCCCATTAATCAGTTATGTATCTTTGAATAAGTGTTCTAACTTTTCTCAGTCACAATGCCCTCATCTCTAAAATGGGAATAATACTAGTACCTATATTATAGGATTATTTTGGGTTAATACATCGAAAGTGTTTCAAGTGGTGCTCAGGACATAGAACATAGTTTTATTAAATGTTCAGTTATTTTTGTCTCATTCTAGCACCTCAGTATACTCCCTTATCAGTTACCATTGATCAGTTTTGCTTGTTTTTTAATTTCATATAAATGGAATTATATGGTCCTCTTGTATCTGGTTTCTTTCTCTCAACTCTTCTGAGATTTGTCCATATTGTTCTGTATGTCAGGACATCAGTCTCTTGTTATTGTGCAGTATTCCACTGAGAATATGACGTACTTTGTTTATCCGCTCTTCTGTTGAAGGGTGTTTGACTTGTTTATAGTTTTTAGCTATTATGAATAATGGTGCTGTGAATATTCTTATATATATTTCTTTTGATAGACTTATTTCTTTTGGCTAGATGCCCATGGATGGAAATGCTTAGTCATAGTGTATGTGTTTGTTTAACTTAAGTAGATACTGCCAGATAGTTTTCCAAAGTGGCTGTACTAATTTTAATTTACACTCCTGCCAAAACATTTGGCTGTTCTGTCTGATATTGTCTGTAGGTTTAATTTAGTCATTTTAGTGACTAAATAGTGGTAGCTCATTGTAGTTTTACTTAGTTAATTGTAGCTTGTTAGCTATAGTCATCATGTTGTACACTATATCCCTGGTACTTATTTATCTTCTTGAAAGTTTGTATCTTCACCACCTTCCTGCAGTTTCCTCTCCCCTATGCTCCACCTCTTTTGTTTGTTTTTTTAAGATTTTATTTATTTATTTAAGAGCGAAAGAGTGACCATGAGAGGGGGAAGGTCAGAGGGAGAAGCAGATCCTGTGCTGAGCAGGGAGCCTGATGCAGGACTTAATCCTGGGACTCTAGGATCATGACCTGAGCTGAAGGCAGTCGTTCCACCTCTTGTAACCACAAGTCTGATCTCTTTTTCTTTCTCCTTTTTTTTTTCAAAGATTTTATTCATCTGATAGATAGAGAGAGACCACAGGTAGGCAGAGCTGCAAGCAGAGGGAGAGGGAGAAACAGGCTTTCCACTGAGCAGGGAACCTGATGCGGGGCCTGATCCCAGGACCCTGGGATGATGACCTGAGCTGAAGGCAGCTGCTTAACCGTCTGAGCCACCAAGGCGCCCCGATCTCTTTTTCTGTGAGCTTTTTTCTTTAAAATTTTACATATAAGTGACATCATACACTATTTTTCTTTCCTCTGACTTCACTTAGCATAATTCTTAGCATATACCTTTAAGGTCCATCCATGTTGTCCTAAATGATAGGATTTCTTCATTTTTATGACTGAAAAAAAAATATATATATATTTGTGTATATATTTGTGTATTCATTTGTTGATGGACACTTAGGTTGTTTCCATATTTTGGCTGTTGTAAATAATGTTACGGTGAACATAGAGGTGCAGATAATCTTTTTGAGTTAGTGTTTTTGTTTCCTTTGGCTATTTTCCCAGAAGTGGAATTGCTGCATTATATAGTAGTTTTATTTTTAACTTCTTGGGAATTCTCCAGACTTTTCCACAGTGACTGTATCAGTTCACATTCCCCCCAGTAGCACAAAAGAGTTCTCTTTTCTTCACATCCATACCAGCATTTTTTATTTCCTGTCTTTTTAAAAAATATTTTTAAAAGATTTTATTTATTTATAGAGTGCAGAAGTAGAGGGAGCAACAGGGAGAGGGAGAAGCAGGCTCTTTACTAAGCAGGGAGCCCAATGCAGGGTTTTATCCTGGGATCATGACCTGAGCTGAAGGTGGATGCTTAACCAACTGAGCCACCCACACATTCCTATCTCCTGTCTTTTTGATGATGGCCATTCTAACAGGTGTGAGGTGATACATCATTGTGGTTTTAATTTGCATATCCCTAATGACTAGTGATAATGTTGAATATCTTTTATGTACCTGTTGGTATTTCATCTAACTTTTTTGGAGAAATGTGTGTTTAGGTCCTCTGTACACTTTTTTTTTTTTTTTTTTACCAGCAAAATGTGTTTATTCAGGAATAGCAGAGCAATAACAATTGCTATGGGAAACCAGAGACAAGCCTGAAGATTGAGGAGAAGAATGTAATTTAATAGAGAAAAGGAGGAAGATGGGAGGGTCTGCTTTGAAAAGAAATCCGTTGGAAGAATGGGAGAGTGCAGGGTGGTGGTGGTTTCTCACTGCTTGAGTTGTGGTATATTCTTATTGGCTGGGCTTGTTGCTGTACAAGAAGAATTTCTTCCCCTTGCTGGGGTAGTAAAGTAGCCTTCTTCCTGTTGGAAGCGCAAGGTTGCTCCAAGTTGTATGAATTCTTTATGTAGTTTGGATATTGACTCCTTATCACATACATGGTTTGCAAATATTTTTTTCACATTTCATCCATAGGTTGTCTTTTTACTTCATTGATGGTTCCTTTTTTTTTTTTTTTTAAAGATTTTATTTATCCATTTGACAGAGAGAAACACAGCCAGAGAGGGAACACAAGCAGGGGGAGTGAGAGAGGGAGAAGCAGGCTTCCCGCCGCGCATATGTCGGTCTCCTGGATCATGACCTGAGCCGAAGGCAGTCGCCTAACCAACTGAGACACCCAGGCGCCCCAGTGGTTCCTTATTTTTTAAATTACAACAGCTGGCTGTTGTAGCACAAAAGAGTTCATACACTTATAACAGTATTGACAGGCTATTCTAAGCACTTTTGTAATCTTATTTAATTATCATAACAACTTTGAGTTAGATATTATTATTATTATTACCTTATAGAGGACCAAAACAGGACTCAGAGAAGGTAATTTACATTGTGTCATACCCAGAATTTAACCAGACAAATTCCAGGATATTCTCCCAAACTTCTAAGTTCTGTTTCTTCTGTTTATTTTTCTCTTCCTATAACAGTATCAGATATTTTTTTTTTTTTTTTAACAGTAATGTTAAGTTTCATAGTGTGGTTTTGTATCTGCTAGGACAGATTCTCACTCTTTGTCCTTCTTTTCCAAAGTTGGCACAGCTCTTTTTAAACCTTTATTTTTGGGATGTCTGGGTTGCTCGGTAGGTTAAGTGTCTGTCTTCAGCTCAGGTCATGATCCGAACATCTTAGGATTGATTCCTGAATCAGGCTCCCTGCTCAGCGGGCTTTCTGCTTCTCCCTCTCCCTTTGTGTGCTTGTGTGTGCTCTCTCTCTCAAATAAGTAAATAAATCTAAAAATAAATAAAACTTTATTTTCCCTGTATATTTTAGAATGAATATGTCAAATTTCTCAAAAGATTGAACTGGAATTTTGATTGTAGTTTCTGTTTTGTTTATATATTGTCACATAACAAACCATCCCTAAATTTGTGGGTTAAGTCAACAACAACATCTGATTTGCCCACAGAACTGTAATTTGGGCAGGGGTTGGTGGGTATAGTTAATCTCTGTTCACTGTTCATCATCAGCTGGGCACCATGAAGACAGGTCTAGAATAGTAACTGTTGGCTTGTTCATTCACGTATGTGAAAGTTGATGCCGGTTGTCCCTTGTGATCTTAGCAAGACTATAGGCTAGAACCTGTACATATGGCCTTTATGTGTGGCTTTTTTCCCAAAGTGGTGCTTGGGACAAAGGTGAGCATTCAGAGAAAGAAAGCCTGCTGGAAGCCATAACCTTTTTATGATCTGGTTTTGGAAGTTAGGTAGCTTGATTTCTGTTACATTGTCTTAGTTGTAGTGTTATTAAGGTTAACCCCTTTTCAAGGGGAAGGAAATTAAATATCTGTTTTTATATGAAGAGTGCCAAAGAATTTACAGTCATATTTAATATCATCATGGTATTATTACTTTGTAAATTAATCTGGGTAGAATTTATATCTTGACTGTTTTTAAAGGTTTCATCTGTGAACATAATCTCTCCATTCAGATCTGTTCCTGTGTCTTTTTAATTGCCTTTTTTCATTTTTTTTTTTTTAAAGATTTTATTTATTTGACAGAGAGAAACACAGCCAGAGAGGGAACACAAGCAGGGGGAGTGAGAGAGGGAGAAGCAGGCTTCCCGCCGAGGAGGAATCCAATTTGGGACTCGATCCCAGGTCTCCAGGATCATGACCTGAGCCGAAGGCAGTCGCTTAACCAACTGAGCCACCCAGGCGCCCCGCCTTTTTTCATTTAAAAAAAGTTTATTACAGAATATTTTAAACATACATCAAATAAAAATAGAATTGTATAATGAAACCTGTTAAGTATCTGTCACTAAGGTGAAAAGACGATGAGCTCAAGTCAAAATCACTCTCCTACACTTATTTTGAAGCAAATCCCACATGACATATTTTATCTATAAACATTAAAAATTTGAGTATGTGGGACACCTGGTGGCTCAGTTGATTAAGCAACTGCCTTCAGCTCAGGTCATGATCCCAGGGTCCTGAGATCAAATCCCTCATTGGGCTCCTTGCTCAGCAGGGAGCCTGCTTCTCCCTTTCCTTCTGCTGCTGCCCCTGCGCACGCACTCACCCTCTCTCTCTCTCTCTTTCTCTGACAAAGAAGTAAAATCTTAAAAAAACATTCTGGTATGTGTCTCTTAACCGATAAGACCTTGTTTTCTTACATAATCATAATACCACTTCACATTAAAAAAAAGGTAATTTCTTAACATCATCAAATAGCCAATGGTCAGATTTCCCTGAATTTGCTGGAATTCCCCCCATCATTTTATGATAAAAAAATTTTAAGCATACAGCAATGTATGAATTTGTAATAAATGCCCAGCTATGTACTGCCTAGATTTTACCATTAACATTTTACTATATTTTCATATACTTTAAGATGTTTCTCTTGCTCCATCCATAGTGAATCTTATTTGTAAACTGCTTTTTACAGTTAATCAAATTAAGATCCAAGTGTGATCTTTTAATTTGAAAGTTACCTCCCCTCCCCATAATCCCACTTTATTTTAACCTTGCAGTTATTTGTTGAAGAAACTGGGCTATATGTTTTGCGAAGTTTTTTTTATAGTCTGGCCTTTGTTCACCCCTGTAGTGTTGTTGGTATGTTCTTTTCCCTCTCTGTTTCCTCTGAACTCGTTGTTAGATCAAAGGTATCATTGTTTTGACTTTTTTTCTCCTTTAGTCTATGATGGGTGTAGATTTAAAGATATTGAACTATTTAAAAACATTTGTGATGTATTCTTTATTTTATGATATACTGCTAGTTTTAGTTAACTAATATTTTACTTAGTATTTGCTAAGTAAAATATATTTAATGATTTTCTTATATTGTCTTTATCTGATTTGGGAATTAAAATTATATTAGTCCTTTTAAATTAGTAGCTTTTTCTCATTTATTTTTCTCCCTGAAGTCCTCTCTATAGGATAGGGATTATCTGTCTCATTATACTTTAATAAAACCACATGCTAGGGCCTCCCCCCCCCCCCCAGCCAGGTCTCTGATTACTATTTTAATTCCTGTAATGATAATTGTTCTATATAAGTTATCTAATTCTTCACTATAATTTCTAGCATTTTTGTCTTTTTCCAAAAATTTATGTCCTATAGGTTATCTAGTTTATGAACATAGTTGTTCAGTTTAATTTTTCATTTGTTTTAGCTCTCATTATTTCTTCTTCATTCTGTATTTTATATGTTTGTAGTCTCTTTTTCTTTTATTCCTTGATCTGTCTTGCTGAAACTTTGTCTTTTTTTTTAAGAAGTATTTTTTTTTTAATTTTATTTATTTATTTGACACAGAGAGAGATTACAGGCAGACAGAGAGCCAGGCAGAGAGAGAGGAGGAAGCAGGCTCCCCGCCGAGCGGAGAGCCCTATGCGGGCCTTGATCCCAGGACCTGAGCTGAAGGCGGAGGCTTTAACCCACTGAGCCACCCAGGTGCCCGAAACTTTGTCTTTTTTATTAGCTTTTTATTTTGGAAATTTCCAAGCATACGTAGAAAAAGGAGAGTACAAGGAAACTTTCAAGCAGCCATCACTCAGTCTCAAGAACCATCAGTATTTTGCATATTTGAAAAGTATTTAATGTTCCTCCATTTTAAAAATCACTTCTACACAAAACTATAACCTTAAAAAATTAACAGTTGTTGGTTACTATCATCTAATAATAAGTCCATAATCAAATTTTCCTAATTGTGTAAAAATTTATAGTGTGTCTAGACTAATCAGGATCTAAAACAAGTCTACTCACTGTATGTGGGAGCTATATCTCTTAAGCTTTTGTAAATCTCTTATAATTTACAGTAAGAGTTGGCAAAAAAAATTTTTTTTTAAGATTTTATTTTTTTGATAGAGAGAAACACAGCCAGAGGGGGAATACAAACAGGGGGAGTGAGAGAGGGAGAAGCAGGCTTCCTGCCAAGCAGGGAGCCCAGTGTGGGGGTGGATCCGGGACCATGACCTGAGCGGAAGCCTCTTAACAACTGAGCCACCCAAGCGCACCTTGGCAAAATTTTTCTACGAAGTGTCAGATAGTAAATATTTTTGACTTTTGGGCTGCATCAGGTCTCTGTCCCATATTCTTTTTTTTTTTTTTTTTTTTTTTCTTTTCAAAAAACCCTTAAGAAACTGTAGAAACATCTCTTAGCTTTGGAGCCATACCAAAGCAGGTGGCATTTGGCCCGCAAGCCGTAGTTTGTTTACCTGGATCTAGAACATTCCTCCTTACCTGCTTCTCTCCTCTCTTTCCACCATTGACTTGAAGAAACTGGGTCATTTGTTCACACTTTTGCTGTTCGGTTCCTCAAGGTGTCTTGTTTTGTTTTGTTTTTTTTAATTCTTACCTGCATATTCTGTAGACAAGGTGTTAGATTTATAAATTTAATTAGATTTGGAATTTTATGTGTGTGCAAGAATACTTCGATGATGCTCTGTACCTCTCCATTATATTACATAAGAGGATAACTCCACATAAGATGGAGTTGCCTCACTTTTTGTGGATTTGGATAGTGACAGCTAATACTTTGCCCAACAAACTTCTTTGATTTTACTATGTATTTATTCTGTGAATGAGTTTCTTCATTATAGGTTGCAACATGATGATTTTCTCATTTTTTTCATTCCTTGTGTATTTTTAAAATTTGAATTCTTTTTCTGTCTTTTCCTTCTAGAATTGCTTTACTTCACCTGGTAGGTCTATTTAGTTATAGTAAAGTACAGCTCAAGTTGGAAAAGTAGGATAAATCTAATTAGAGCTTTGCTTATTATACTAATTTTTCAAAAACCAAGCTTATATTTTGTTATTTCCTCTTGTCATTGTTGTCTGCTTTCTTGATTTCTATTTTTCTCTTTATTGTTTCCTTCCTTTTTATGTGTTTGGATCCTGTTTTTCCCCCCAATTTATTTGTTTCCTTCCTTTTTATGTGATTGTATCCTGTTTTTTCCCCAACTTTGAATGCTTAGCTTGTTGGTTTTCGTATTTGTCTCTGATTGATGCAGGGTTTCTCAGCCTCAGCACTATTGATAATTCGGGTTAGATAATTTTTGTTTGTGAGGGGCTGGCCTGTGCGTTATGGATATTCAGCAGCAGTCTTGGTCTCTAGCCACTTGATGTCAATAGTGTACTTCCCCTTTCCTCCTCTCCATAGTTCAATCAAAAATGTCTGCATATACTGCCAAATGCCCCTTGAGGGGCAAAACAGTTTGTTGAGAACCACTGGATCAATGTATTTAAGGATATAGATTTTTTTCTTAAATAATATCTTAGTTATTGCTTGCCTTAGTTAAAGCCCACATGTATTGCATGTAGTATTTATTGTCATTCAGTCTAACGTCTGACTTGTCATTTGACCTACAGGTCTACAATTCCTAATCTGTAATTCTGAAATCAAAAGGTTTGTGAAGAAGTAACTTTTCCCCTAAGTTTGTACCAGTTACATTTGATGAGAAAACCTGACCTGAACAGCCATGAGATTTTTTTTTTTTTTTTTTAAGGTTTCATTTATTTATTTGACAGAGTGAGAGAAAATAAGCCGTGGGAGCTGCAGGCAGGGGGAGAGGGAGAAGCCGGCTGGCTCCTCACTGAGCAGGGACCCTGATGTGGGGCTGGATCTCCAGGCTCTGAGATCATGACCGGAGCCAAGGGCAGAGGCTTAACTGACTGAGCCACCCAAGGGCCCCTAACTTATCGTCTTTATTTCTGACTTACTTATTTCTTATTACTTTTATGTTTGTTTGTTTGTTTGTTTTTTGCTTTTATGTTTTGCTGCAGAAATAGTAATATCTAATTATAGAGTACTGCATTAGATCTCATTGGGAGTGTTAAATTATATATGAAATATATGTTATTATATAACTTCAAAAATCCTAAAAATTCTGAATTCTGAGTCATGTCTGTCTGGGTCAAAATGATTTTTGGTAAGCAGCTGTGAACAAGAATTTGATAATTTCTTCTCTGAAATACCTCTATAATTTGAGTTAGTTTCCAAGTATAAGGTATTTTTTTTTAAAAGCTTGATGTCAAGTATGCTATTTTGGTTGGAGTGAAGCTTTGTATACAGGAATGAGAAGAGTGGTACTTGGCTGGCTTAGTCAGTAGAGAATGCAAGTTGTGAGTTCAAGCCCCCATATTGGGTGTTGAGATTGAGATTACTTAAAAAAAAAAAAAAGAGTGGGAAAAAAATAAGGGTATGGGGTGCCTGGATGGCTCAGTCATTGAGCGTCTGCCTTCGGTTTAGGTCATGATCCTGGAGTCCTGGGATTGAGCTCCCTGCTCGCTAGGAAGCCTGCTTTTCCCTCTCTCACTCCCCCTGCTTGTGTTCCCTCTCTGGCTGTGTTTCTCTCTGTCAAAAAAAATAAATAAAATCTTAAAAAAAAAAAAAAGGAATAGGGTAGAAAAGTGAACTGGGGCCAGATTGTAAGGGACTGTAAAGTTTTAAAGGGTATTTATTTTGTTCTGTAGGCAATGTTAAGACCAGGCAATTCATCTGGTTTGGTGGCTCAGCCTTTGTCTCACAGCTTTTATATTTACTTAGTCACTGTCTGTAATAGGTAAGCACCTCTAATCATCCACCTTCAACTCTTCTTACTACTTGGTGCTATATATTTCCCAATTCTGAACTGCCAGGTCTTCTGTAATCCTTTCTATTCCATACTGCACTTGGTAAATTGTCCTCAGAGAACTGGGATAGATGTGAACTCAACTGTGTGCTTCCTTTCTCTTAAGGATTTTAGTCTTGTACTGCCTGAAAATAGTTACTGCGTTTTTTTTTTTTGTTTGTTTTGTTTTGTTTTTTTTAATCAGAGAGTGTGTGAGCAGAAGCAGGGGGAGTGGCAGGCAGAGGGAGGAGCAGGCTCCCCACTGAGCAAGGAGCCTGATGCTGAACTCCATCTTAGGACCTTAGGGTCCTGACCTGAGCCAAAGGCAGCTGCTTAACCGGCTGAACCACCCAAGCATCCCACTGCATATGTTTTCTCCTGTTTTATAGTTGTTTATAAGGGGAAGGCAAGTCTTGTACTAGTCATTCTGTCAAGGAAGCAGAAGTCTCTTTCTTACTCCTTTGAAACACATGTCATTTGTCTGTTTTCTCATTGATATCAGTCTCCAGGTCATTTGTGCTCATTGATAGATGACTTTGTTTTGTTGTTTATAGACTTCCTCTCCATTTTAAATCCTATGATCATTCTTGGTGACTTCAGTGCTTGTGTGAATAACCAGTCTATTGTGAGGTGATTCCTCTTTAGCCTCCCGCTTGGATCAACATATATGGTGGCCCTTGTTAATCACCAGAAAGAGCTCTACCTCTGAAATCTTAAAAAGCAAGTATTCTACTTGCTGACCATCTGCTTCTTTTATTTAGTTGGTCACACTGTACCTGCTCCTTGACTTCTCAGCCTCCTGACTCCTTTGCTTTCTTTCTGTTTCTTTTCTTCTGTTGTCACTTTCCTATGCAGTTTAGAGTTGGTCTAGCTTAAAATTCATGGTCCATCACTTCAACTAGTCTATTGGCACCATCCTTAACTCCCTTCTGTTGTACTCACCTGACAAAATGCAAATCTTGGATCAGTGATGCTGCTTGGTTTTTCAGTGTTTATATCTTGGTTACGAATGCTGCTAGAGAAAATCCCAAACCTGTAAATTTAACTTCCCAGCAATTCCTCAGAATACTCTTTTCACAATGTGAAAGAGCCCATCGGCTCTTTCAGAACTTGCCCAGTCTGCTAGAATTTCTGTTCTTGCCACTTTCGCCTTTCTCTCTCAGCATCTCCCGTTTCACTTACAGGACATAAGTCCTTTTAATCCTGTTTTTGATTCTTGCTACTGAATCTGCAGGTTAAGTGCATTCTCATCCATGTATTCTTTCTCTCTGGTATTTGGGAAGTGATATCTCTCCTATAACTATTTCTCCTTTCAGGCTTTGAATCCCAACTACTGCTAACTTCCTTCGGATATGATTAACTCAATTAGCTCTTCTCTCCTATGTCTTTAGCCTGTTGTTCCTTTAAAAAGAGAATTATCCACATTTACCAATTCACTTCTTTTGGTGGGGGAGGGGCAGAGAGAGGGAACCTAGATGCTCAGGCAGACTTCCTGCTGAGTGGGAAGCCAGAGGTGGGGCTGGATTTTGTCACCTGGAGATTATGACCTGAGCTGAAAGCAAGAGTCAGATGCTTAACTGACTGAGTCACCTAGGCATCCTCTCAATTTCACTTTTTAAATTTTATTTCACTCTTAATCCACTGCTTTCCTTTGGTAATCTACTAAAACTGCTTTTGCCAGTTCATCAGTGCTTGTTTTGTTGCTAAAGCTTCTCATTCTCTCACTTAAATTTAAATAAAATTTGATCATATTAACTACTTCATTCCTTTTGTATTTTTTTTTACCTTGCCAGCCTTTATGACTTGATTCTTTTTTTAAAATTTTATTTATTTATTTGATATAGAGAGCGAGCATGCACATGAGTTGAGGGGCGACAGAGGGAGAGGGAGAAGTGGGTTCTCTACTGAGCAGGGAGTCCAGTGTGGGGCTCTGTCCCAGGACCCTGGTATCATGACCTGAGCTGAAGGTGGACATTTAACTGATAAGCTACCCAGGCGCCCCTATGACTTGATTCTTGTTTTTTTGTTTTTTTTCCCCTAGCTCTTCTAATCACTAGATTGCTTTATAAATTTCTCTTGCTTTGCTTATTTCTTAAATGTCTCTTCTTCTTCTTCTTTTTTTTTAAGATTTTATTTATTCGAGAGAGAGAATGAGAGAGAGTGAGTGAGCATGAGAAGGAAGTCAGAGGGAGAAGCAGACTCCCCGCCAAGCAGAGAGCCTGATGTGGGACTTGATCTTGGGACTCCAGGACTATGATCCAAGCCAAAGGCAGCTGCTCAATCAACTGAGCCACCCAGGCGCTCCTTAAAATGTCTCTTCTTTTTTCATTCTGCAGCTCCTCCCTGGTCATTTCATTTATTCCCATGACTATAGTGATCTTTATGTTATAATCCCCAAACTTTTTTTCTTAACTTATATTCTTTGCAGAGATTTAAACTACCCAAAATTTAACTGTTCATGAAACATTTCTATTTGCCATGTTTTTTTTTTAAGATTTATTTATTTTAGAGAAGGAGAGAGTGAGCATGAGAAGGGGCAGAGGGAGAGGGAGAGAGAGAGAGAATCTCAGCAGACACTGAGTGAAGAGCCTGACTCTAGGCTCAATCCCAGGACCCTAAGATCATGACCTGAGCTGAAATCAAGAGTCAGATGCTCCACCAGCTGAGCCACCCAGGTGCCCCAACTGTGTGGCACGTTTTAAGATACTTGAAATTTAGTGTATCCAAAGAGAAGTGTTTTTTTACCTATCCCTTCTGCTCACATTAATCAATAACTTAGTCCTCTTTTTTTTTTTTTTTTTTTTTTTTAATAACTTAGTCCTCTTAATTCTTCCTCCGAAATGTTTCAAGACAATTGGCTTTTTATATCTTAAGTCTCTTCCCTAGTGTAAGCTATTGTTCTCCTGTAGATTATTTCAGCTTTCTAATTGACCTGCATGTTTCCAGTTTAGGATGTTCTCCATATTGCAGCCAGAGTGGTCTTTTGATTATAAAGTCTAGCAATACTACTCTCATTAAATTTTTAAAATTCCTAAAATCTTAAAAATTCTTCATTGCCTCCAAGGTATTACTCAAGACTCATAGTGGTAGGTGACAGAAACTAAACTCATACTAGGTTTGGCAAAGACTGGAACCATTGGAAGGTTATTTAAGTGTAGAAGGAACTGGAGTGTAGCTAGGCCTCAGAGACCCATAGAATCTATATTTAAAATACAACTGATACTTTCTTAACGTCCTTTTTTCTCTCTCTGTGGCCTGGCTTCGTTCTCATCTCACTACGTAGTGATTGGTAAATGGAAGAATTAGCACCACAGTTTGTGCTTTATGTAGTTACTAGTTAATAAATGTAATGTGGTAATTGGAATTTGAATAGTATTGTTGGGGGACTGGTGTTTCACAAAATTGTAATGGAAATTTGTGCATATCAGGACTGTGTAATATGAGGACTGCCTGTATTGAGACATGTTAACATGACTTATTTTATGACACCAAATTATCTGGCTTCTGCCTGTTTTTTTTTTTTCTTAAGATTCATCTTAAAGCGACTTCTTCCTTGGAGCTATGCTCAGATCTTTGTGTAGGTTTCCCAAGTTTGAATTCCTCTGCCTCCTCCCTAGTCCCTCATTTCTCTACCCCATTCTCTTGCGTTGGGTTTCTCTTACTTACTTTTTTTTCTGTAGAGTTACTTTCTTTGAGAAAAGCTTTTCTCTCTTTTTAAATTTGGTTTGTATATTCTGCCTGAGGTGTTCCCATATCATCTGTCATAATATAGAACACTGTATTGTACTCATTTGCTTATGTATGGGATCATGTTTTCCATGCATATGAAGATCATAGCAGTGCTATTCCTGACTGTATCCCCATAGCCTTGTACTGGGTGGCACAAAATAATGGGCAGTCAGTACTAAGTTTTTTTTGATTAATGAAAGATAATCAGAATTTTAATGAATACCTCAACATCATTGGAATGTATTTTGGAGGAATATAGTATAGCTAGTCAAACAACAACCTAGGCATCGAATTATAAAATATTGAGAATTTATACTTTCTTACACTTTAAATGAAATGCACATTTGATAGCATGCATTCTGTGATCCTTATAGTTAAATAAATACATTACAGACATCATGATTGGAGATCTGTCTTCAGTCTATGGTAGGTGCTTAATAAATACTTGTCAAATCAGTGCAGGGACAACTTAAGTTTTTTTGTTTTTTTTAAAAAATATTTTATTTATTTGACAGAGAGAAACACAGCTAGAAAGGGAACACAAGCACGGGGAGTGAGAGAGGAAGAATCAGGCTTTCTGCTGAGCAGAGAGCCCGATGTGGGGCTCGATCCCGGGTCTCTGGGATCATGACCTGAGCTGAAGGCAGTCGCTTAACCAACTGAGCCACCCAGGTGCCCCTACAACTTAAGTTTTATACTTTTTTTTGGTTGTAATAATTATTTTCATTTATTTCTAAGGTATCTTCATGTTTTAATGATCTTCTGGTCATTTGTTGCTGGAGTTGTTATATTCTATTGCTCTTTGGGACCAGATTCTCTCTTACCAAATATATTCTTCACAATAAAATACAAACCCAAGGTAAAATTTGTGTTCTTATTTTTAAAAGAGTCAGTATGTATTACCTATGCTGTTTGATGTTATTACTGAAAGTGTGTTAAAGCAGTGATTTTTTTTTTTTTAAGATTTTATTTATTTATTTATTTGACAGAGAGAGAGATCACAAGTAGGCAGAGAGGCAGGCAGAGAGAGAGGAGGAAGCAGGCTCCCTGCCTAGCAGAGAGCCCTATGCGGGCCTTGATCCCAGGACGCAAGACCCAGGACCCAGGACCTGAGCTGAAGGCAGAGGTTTTAACCCACTGAGCCACCCAGGCGCTCTAAAACAATGAGTTAAAAAAAAAAAAATCCATCTGCTCTTGTTTAATAATAGAAGACTATCAGAATGTAATTGGAAGTGAAATTTACATATGTGTAAATTTTTAAGGTATACAGCTCTACAAGGAGTTATAGAAAGACAATAGAAACTTCTCAAAAAGTTGGGATCCATAATTTTCAAGTGTCCTCTAACTGCATATTAACTATGAGAATAATAAATTAAAACAGACTTTCCCAAAGTTGGTTGTACAGTAGAATCACCTGAGGAATCTTTAAAAAAAAAAGAGATTCCTAGGCTCTCTTATCAGATTTTGATGGAATTGTTCCTATCAGTAAATGGTCTTATCAGTATTTGTTAAAAGCTTTCTAGGTGATTCTGAGACACAGACACAGGGAACTCTGGATTAATTTATCCAACTCTGTTCATTTCCTAAATGTCTTAAAGAGACAAATAATCAGGTAGTTTGCTTAACCAAAATAATTCGTATATTTGACATTTCATTATGGTGGTGGTGTATTGAATCTGTCTTCAGTAGGCATAGTCACCTTGAAGTCTTCCTTAATTAATAATTCAAGTTGATGTAGTCCCTCTTTTTAGGGTTGTTGGTATTTCTACTCAGAAAAAACATAGAGGAAAGTGGTGCCCCATATTTAGTCAGAAACTTTACTAGTTATCACATATTTTTCCTGTCATTGAAATTGATGTTTTGGGGAAATAGAAAATAGTTTTTTTCTTATATTTCTAAAGTAGAATATCATTTCCAAATATAGATTGAATTTTTTTTTAAAGTGAGCATAAAAACTGACCTTAATTATATGCTTGGAAATTTGGCTTAGGTATTGCATTTCATCAGGTATTTCTTTCTCTCATATTTGGCAGTTTAGTTTAGCCAGTAGTAGGTATTACAAAGCATGGTTTCAGTGTTACGGCAGACAAATAATATTTTAAAAAATCTTCTTTGAATTTATACATTGATTAATAAACTTTTGAAAAGTTGATTTTCTTTAGTAAAGATTATGTGTAAACTAAGACAAATCTCATCCCTCCCCATTTACAATTTTTAGCAGTTGGGACTTCAAGAATTATTTCCTCAAGGTCGTAGCTGTGCTGTTTGTGGTAAAGTGAAATGTAAACGACATAGGTATGTTAAACATTTTTTATTTGTTGATTCTTCCAGTTACATTGTGGATTTCAGGCAATTCAACTGTATGATTTTCTTTAGGCCTTCCTTACTACTTGAAAACTACCAGCCATGGCTAGATCTGAAAATTTCTTCCAAGGTTGATGCATCTCTATCAGAGGTAATTGATTTAATTAACACTGCCAAATATGCTTAAGCAGAAAATATTAAATGCTAATGGAAATTTAATTGTGGAACATGTTAGTATGTGCCACCTAATGAATTCTTAACTAGGTAGTTGATTATTATGAAATATGTGACTTGAATGGTAAGATAGAAGTTTTTGGATCCCATGTCTAATTTAAATGGACATTTTAGCCAAAGAAAATACTGTTTTACCTAGATATTGCTTAATTCTTATAACAATAGTCATCTTTACGGTAGTGTAATACCTGAGCTAGACAGAGCAAGTATGTCCTGCTGCATTATCCCAGCTTTGACACTTGCTGAAGGGTAGAGAGAGAATGGGATACTTTTCACTCTTTTCCTGTAATGTAGGAATAGAAAGCATCCTCCCTTATCTTTGTTACAGTCACATTTTATATGTACTTTTTTGGTAGCATATATATTTTAGTTATTTCTTTTAGAGACTTGTTTTCCTCATTGATCTAAGAAAGGAGTCAAGTCCTTAAAGGCAGTAAATGGGGTCTAATTTGTTCCCAGCACCAAGTATGGTGGTGCTAGATATGTTTTTGGTAGTTGATAAACATATATTGAATTAATTTGAATGCTAATTAATTGAAGAATAGCATTAGGCATTGGAATCCTGCCTCATTATCATTTTTTCCCTAATTTGAATTAATTTGAATGCTAATTAATTGAAGAATAGCTTTAGGCATTGGGGAATCCTGCCTCGTTATCATTTTTTCCTAATTTGTATCCTTTGGCTAAAAGTATGCCACATAAATGCCAAACTCTTGGTACTTTTTTTTTCATTTCTTCTTTTTTTTCTTCTTCATTTTCAAGTTCAAGATTCCTCGATTTAAGACTTTGCTATCAAATATGGTAGCCACTAGCTGCATGTGACTATTCATAAACACTTGGAAATGTGTTAGTCCAAATTGAGATGTGATTTTGAGGATTTAGTAAGAAAAAAAGAATGTAAAATATCCTGTTATATATTTTATTGATTACATGTGGAAATAATATTTGGATATATTGAATTAAATAAAATATACCAAAATTAATTTCACCTGTTTTGTTTTTTTTTTTTACTTTTTAAAAATGTAGCTACTAGAAATATAAGATTACATATGTAGCACATTACATTTCTATTAGAGAGTGCTGATTTGAGGTCTGTTGAGGATAAGACCTCTAGCAAGAGTATTATTTGTGGGTCTTTAACACTTTATTCATTTCTTAAAAAAAAAAAGAAAAAATTAACTTATATAAAGCTCTTGGCCTACTGCCTGGCACATACTAGTTTTCAGTAAATATTAACTCCAATATTTAAAAACATTTTTTGAAATTTTACTATAGGCAGGAACTTTACTAGGCCCCAGGAATAAAAGGAGAAATAAGATATGGTTCCTTTCTTCTAGGAACTTGAGTCTAGGAGGGGAGGTAGACATATAAACAGGTGAATACAATATAATGTGAATGCAGGCAATAGTGGAAGAAATGTGCAACGTATATTGTTAGTACAGAGGAAGAAATGGGCAGTCAGAAAGTATGACTAGAAGTTTGCCAGACTGATAGTATGGAAAAGAGTATTTCAGGGTTTGGGAAGAGCTTTTGAAAGGAAAGGGAGGCTTTGAATAAGGTATTCAGTAAACTGAGGGGTAAAATGTGAGAAAGGATGTGGGCATTGAAGAGAGTATATTCTAGTAGCTAATAGTTATTTGTTACTTGCTGTATATTAGGCACTGTACTATTACTGTACTTAAGTTATTTCTTGGAATCATACAACCTATAAAGTAGGTACTGTTGTTGATTTTACCAAAACTGGATTTTAGAGGGTTTTAATTTTCTCAAGTTCATTGCTGGCTGGTAGCAAAACTTACTCTAAGACCTGGGTCTGACTTAGTTTTTAGCCAGTTTGTATATGGCTCTTTAGAAATCTGATCATCGAAAGACTTAAAGGGCCTTGCTGAAGGAGTTTAATTGATCATAGAAGTCACTGATTTTTGAAGTGTATAACTGGAGTTTTCAGATGTGACTCTCAGAATACAATGGGAAGTGAAAAGGAAATAAATGGTCACAGCTGCTAGCAGGCACCTTTCTCCCACCCCTTCAAAATCAGTGCAGCTCCACTTTTCTTACTTTGCTATATTGTGGTTTGATAAATTGAGGGTTTTATGCAGGGGAGTGATGTGTTCAGATATATGTTTTATATTACTTTGGCAGCTCTGTAGAGGATGGGGGAGAGCTAGCTTGGAAGGTGAGAGACTAGAGGCTCTTGCTACAATGTAGGGGTGAGACGATAAGAACTGACAGTGGAGCTATATAAAAGAGCTAGCTACTTAGGATGTAAATCAGTAATATTTGGTGATTGGATGTGGGCATTAAAGTAAGACTAAATAGTGGCAAATTTTTTTGTCTCCTTTCTGTGTCATATTCCTGTTTCTATGTATCTTACTTTCCCAACTGGTATCACTAAATGCTTAGTTTTTCTAATAAAAAATCAAACTTGCCTTAATTTTAGAGATCTACAACCTTCCTTGCTGTTGCCAGAGAACGAATATAGGCGATATAGTATGATTAGATACCTTTGTTAGATACCTTCCCTACTACTTTTGAAAGTTACTGCCCACTGTTGCAAGTCTTTTTAAAAATTAATGTAATGCTGCACTTAGAGTTAAGAAGTGGAAAGTTTAACAGCGAGGATTTCTTTTGTTTTGTTACTTTGTCATTTATAACTTATATACTGATTTTTAATTTACAGCTATAATTTTTACAAAGTGAACATATCTGTGCAACCAGCATCCAGATCAAGAAACAAAGCATTATTAGTACCCCAGAAGTCCCCCTTATACTCCCTTTTAGTCACTGTTCTCCCTTCAAAAGTAATGACCGATAGCTAATTTTCACCCCTTATGTAAGTCTGACCTACTTGTTTCTTCATTTTATTGTGGTAATACTGATTTGTAGAGAGAGTTAGGAATTAAAAAGACTAATCTATTATTTTCCTTCTTTTAGTTCCATGAAACTTCAGAGTCAGGAACCCAATTTAAGTTTTTTTTTTTTTTTTTTTTTATTGTGGGGATGTTTAGAAATGTGTGTATGTCATTCCAATAGTATGATTTCTTTTTATGGAGTTTTATGGTTTTCAAAGCGTTTTTTCATATGTTCCTTTTGATCATCACAACAACCATGTAAGGTTGACAGTATATGTCATGTGAAAGTATGATATTAGATGTCAATATTTGGGGTAATAAAATTGGTTTTTGGTAATATATATTACTTTGTAGTATGGTTTATTTTCCTAGAGTTAACTTTGATTTTTCTTAAAAAATTAATTTTTATGCAGGTTCTTGAATTAGTGTTGGAAAACTTTGTTTATCCGTGGTACAGGTAAGTTCTCTCTATAAGACCTTTTTTCTTTAGTGAATACAATTATGTGTGCTGATGAAGTGTTAACTGGTGTAAATCAGGATTTCTCGGCTTTAACACTATTGACATTTTAGACCAAGTAATTCTTTTTTCTTTTTTTTTAAAGATTTTATTTATTTGACAGAGAGAAACATAGATAGAGAGGGAACACAAGCAGGGGGAGTGAGAGAGGGAGAAGCAGGCTTCCCGCCAAGCGGGGAGCTTGATGTGGGGCTTGATCTGGGGTCTCTGGGATCATGACCTGAGCCGAAGGCAGTTGCTTAACCAACTGAGCCACCCAGGCGCCACCAGGCCAAGTAATTCTTTGTTGTAGGGAGCTCTCCTGTGCATTATAGGATATTTAGCAGAATTGCTGGCCTTTTTGCATGAGATATTAGTAGCACCCCCTCATCCTTTTCTTTGTGACCATCAAAAATTTCTTCAGAGATTACCATATGTTACCTGGGAGGCATAACTGACCCTAGTAAGAACCATAGATAGAAACAATCAATTTACAGTTTAGTGATAGCAAAGAAGAAAAAAACCTTGGCTCCTTTTTGAAAGAAAATTAACTTAGAGAATTCCTCATTACTCCTCTAAGTGGAGTGATTTGATATTTTATTTTATTTTATTTTCTTAAGTGATTTGGAAAGCATTTCATGATCCTTTGTTGTTGTTTTTTTTTTGGTTTATTTTTTTTTTTAAAGATTCCTTTCATTTATTTGAGAGAGAGAACAGAGAGCACAAGTGGGAAGTGAGGGGAGAGGGACAGAAGAAGAGAGAAGCAGACTCCTCTATGAGTAGGGAATCTGATGTAGGGCTTGATCACAGGACCTTGAGATCATGACCCAAGCTAAAGGCGGATGCCCAACTGACTGAGCCACCCAGGTGCCCCAATTTAATACTTTATATTCACTTTTTGCATTTGAAATAATTGTACATTTAGAGGAAAAATTTATATTCAGATGTTTCATTAAATTGAAAGATGATTTTAATAGAATTTTCCTAGAATATTAATGTTTTTCCCAATGTAACTTTGTTTTTAGTATATGCTGTGGATATACTAGTACCCTGTGCCTTGCAGGATATAGAAAATATTTTAGATCTGAAAAATTAATCTAATTTGAGAATCAGTAATTCAAGATACATATTTAATAAATGTTGCTTTAGGAAAGTTTAGTTGCATATTTAGTTACATATTTGAACACTCACACCTAAATAACTTATAGATGTAATATTTAATGGCATCTATCCTAATTTTATATATTTTGAATTTTCTCATTAAAATGCTAATAGACAAGATGCTCTGTGTGTATTAAATTTGATATCCAGTTTACATGCCATATTTTCCTGAAAAGCTATGAAAATTATTATTATTATTTTTAAAGATTTTATTTATTTGACAGAGAGAAACACAGCCAGAGAGGGAACACAAGCAGGGGGAGTGAGAGTGGGAGAAGCAGGCTTCCCGCTGAGTAGGGAGCCCCATGTGGGACTCGATCCCGGGTCTCCGGGATCATGACCTGAGCCAAAGGCAGTTGCTTAACCAACTGAGCCACCCAGGTGCCCCGAAAATTATTATTTTTATGTTGGATTCCGTCTTAAATATAGGGCATTTGCCATTTAAATAAAACTGATAGTAAGTCTTTTTGTAAAAAGAATCTTCTTGTGAAGACCCCCCCCCCGCCCCTACCCATGTCCTGACTTTTCATAAGAGCTAGCTGTATTTCTAAATGATAAAGTATGTATTTTCTCCTCAGTGTAGTTATTGATGCTGAAATAGTCACTTCCCTGGGGTTAATAGTGGGAGGCTTGGTTAATACAGTTATCTTCTTTATTCTGCCAAGGGACTTAATATCAGGATATCACCATTATATATACCTGTTTTGCTTGCTTTGAGTAGGGAAGTGTCCTAAGTTTTCTAGGTACCTCAAGACTTCAGGAAAATGAAAAAGTGGATCCTCAGATGAAAGTTGTCAAAATTTCTGTTTAAAAATGTTTGCATTTCAGTTTATTTTCTTTCTCAAATAGAACACATTTTTTTTTACCTTTTAGAATTAGTTTATATTATTAACTACAGCTATTTTAAACTAATTTAAAATTTTACATTGATTTAATTCTGTTATCCTCCAAAATTATTCTTTGTTTTATTTCTTAGAAATTTCTTTGATAGGATGCCTGGGTGGCTCAGTGGGTTAAAGCCTCTGCCTTCGGCTCAGGTCATGGTCTCAGGGTCCTGGGATTGAGGCCCTCATCGGGCTCTCTGCTCAGCAGGGAGCCTGCTTCCTCCTCTTTCTCCACCTGCCTCTCTGCCTACTTGTGATCCCTCTCTGTCAAAAAAAAAAAAAAAAAAAAAAATCTTAAAAAAAAATTTCTTTGATAATGCTTAGAAAATGGGGGGAGTATTATAAAAGTATAACTTTGTACATGTGGTTGTCTACAGGGAAATATTTACTACAGTTTGATTAATAATGATTATGTCTTGGTACTAGAAGTATGAGAGATGTCTATTTTTTCTTTGTACATTTTTGTTATTCTGTAATTAACACATTTGTTAAAAAAAGCAAAGAAAAATAACATAAATAAATGGAAAAAAAGAGGAAGTTCTAAACTTTCCTTGATTTCTAGGAGTAGCTGTGTATTTCTCTGAGCTTTTAAATGTTTGCTTTTCTCCTTAATTAAAGGGATGTAACAGATGATGAATCCTTTGTTGATGAACTGAGAATTACCTTACGGTTTTTTGCATCTGTCTTAATTCGAAGAATTCACAAGGTATATATTTATAATGAGAAATTTGGGGATTTGGGGTTTTATTATTACTAAAGAGATTTTTAAAAATCTTAGTTTTACTTTATCCTGTGCTGTTTGTATTTTTTCTCTCACTTTTAATTTTTTTAGATTAAAAGATGAATGGGTCACTTTTGACTCATTGATAAATTTTACTTTCTGTATTGCTTGGATATCATGGCTTTTGGTAATTAAAAATAAAAAGACAGCTATAGAAAAAAAAAAAGTTATGTTCCTGTCAGATGAATTTACTGAGTAAATGGTGATAATTATCATCTACTTTAAAAAAAAATTTTTAAGCCATATTATGTTTATGTTTGGGTCTTTGCCTATATATATAAGTTAACAGTGTGTTGCTTGTAGATACCCATACTTGTATACTGCCTTGTCAGTTTGATAGAACGGTATATATCTGCAATTAGTGAATAAATTGTTAAATATTTCTATATTTCTTTGAGAAATTAACGGTATAGCCAACCATTATAGAAAAGATAGGCAAAAAATATGAATAAACAGTTCACACACATAAAATAGGAAAATGGCCAATAAATACTTGAAAATATATTGTCTTACATCAAATAAATGTGTTTTTTGATGAGGTGCTACTCTGCTGCCTGTCGGATTGGGAACAGTAAAGAATGATAATGCCTAGTAATGGTGATTGTAGGAAAATAAGCAAGGCAAGTACAAATCCAAATTGGTATAATTCTTATACTGGGAGGCAGTTTGGTAATCTTAATTAAAAGGCTTGAAAATATCTATACTCCCAAATTTAATTTTGTTTTTGTTGATATATTTTAAAGAAATAATGAGAGATGTATATAAAAATGTGTGCCCGAAGATTCATTGTAGTTTATTTATTATAATTTATAATAAGGAAAACTGAAAAGAAAAGCCAACATCTAATGATAAGATTGTTGATTAATATATAATACATGTCAGTTATGGAACTCTGTGCAGCCATGAAAAAATCATTTTATAGAATAGTACTTATTTACATGAGAAATTATTTTTCTTATATAATCAGGTGGAAAAGGTTGGAAAACAATATATGTGGTATTTTTCCACATTGAAAACAAAGATCAAATATTAAAGCTTGTTAATATGTATATTAAGGACACATATGTCCTTATCATTGTTAACTCTTACTATCATGGTGGGTTGATGCTGATTTTTGGTTCTTTCTAGGCATTTCTTTCTGTTCACCTTTTTTTTTTGAGCATTTTACCATTTTATAAATAGAAAAAAGTTGATAAAATTAATCATTATGTAATAAAGGTCTAAGGCAGCAGTATAGACTATTTAATTGGAATAAAAGATTTGGTAAAAATATCATTTAGTTGATGATAAGCTACTTAAATTACAATTTAAAGTCATAAAATTAATTGATTGAAAAGCTGACTTACTACAATTATTGATCTATAGGTATTACTTAGTAGAATAGCTCTGCTCTGTTAGGCTTTGTGAAAGTCTAGTGGTTTTAAAATCAAAGTACTTCATACTTGCATTGCATTATATGTATTCTTTGGTAACAGCTTTATTAAGGCCTACTTTGTATACCAGACAGTTCACCTATTTAAAGTGTGTAATTCAGTGGTTTTTAACATATTCTTGGATTTACATAACCATCACCACAATTTTATAACATTTTTATCACCCAAAAAGAGACCTCATACCCTTTAGCCATAAATCCTGTTCTCTTATGCTCTTAGATCTAGCCAGTAGCCCATCTACTTGTTTATTCTGGACATTTCATATAAATGGAGTCATATAACATGTGGCCTGTTCTGGTTGGTTATTTTGACTTAGTATAATGTTTCCAAAGTTCATCCACATTATGTTGTAGCATGTATCAGTACTTCTTCCTTTTTTTATATCTGAATAATAGTCCATTGTGTGGATATGCCACATTTTGTTTCTTCATCCATCTGTTGATGGACATTTGGATTATTTCCACTTTTGGCTATCATGGATAATGCTGCCATGGTATTTGTGTATAAGTGTTTTTGATGGTTGCAGGGATATATGTTTTCATTTTTCTTGAGTATATACCTAGGAATATAATTGTTGAATCAAATGAACTCTATTTAAGTTTTTAATTAACTGCCAGACTCTTTTCCAAAGTGGTTGCACCATTTTACATTCCCACTAGTAGTAAATGAGGGTTCTGATTTCTTTATATCCTTGCCAGAACTAGTTACTATCTATTTTTTTATTCTCACTACGCCTAATGGGTATGAAGTGGTATTATTATGGCTTTGATTTGCATTTCCCTGACGACATTCAACACCTTTTCATTTGCTTCTTGGCTATTTGTCTATCTTTTTTTGGAGTAATCTATTCAGATTCTTTCCCTATTTTTTTAGGTGGGTTGTCTATTACTGAGTTTTAAGAGTTCATACATATGATTTATAACTATTTTCTTCTGTTTTCTGGATAGTTAAGCTTTCTATCCTTTTTTTTTGTTTGTTTTATCTGCATCACTATCCCAGCAGTAAGTGGGTCATTATCATACCCATTTTATAGAAAGTACCTTTGTCAAGTGTCAGAAATAGTAGTTAATGGGTCAATGATTATGCCTGGTCATATTATTCTTAGTACAATGTTCTGTCCCTGATACCATTGCCTAAATAACATAAATTGGCAGTTTGGGGATATTGAAAACAGAATCATCCACGGTGGGTTTTTTTTTTTTTTAAAGTTTAGTGTTGAGCCCATTATATTACCGTTTTGATTCTGACCTGAGGTCTCTAAAATGAAACTTCAAAAAGAAAATTTTCACGAATATTCTCAGAAAACAAGATTTTATAAAATGTTTGAAAATGAAAACATCCTATTTATTTAATAAATATTACAGCAACCTATAGTCACTGAGGACAAGAAGCCAGAGAGAAATGAAGAGTAATATTATTTTGCAACAAGGTATACTACTAACAAAAATATTCCCCCTTATTGAATATGTTTGATCTTATATAGCTAAAAGATATTTATAAACTGCTCTGGGTTTTACTTATAAATCACTAAAAATTAGGGGTTTATGTTCCATCACATAATTATTAGCCCGTGATTCCCCCCTACTTGTTTAATATGGAATTTAAAAATAATTGAAACATTAACACATATTTTTGCTGTGATGCAATTTTTTCATGCCTTTTATAAATGGAAAATATGTTGAGTTTTGTGGTACAAGATAAGCTGTTGAAGTCCAGTAAACATGCTTTTTGGTGATTTATTTTATTTGCAATTTAGTTTTAGTTATTTTTTGTCTCTCTTACGTGTGTACATATAGGCCTTTGGTCCTCCATTACTAACCTACCATAGTCACTACAGTTTCCAGCCTTTAAGCTGAAAAATGTCTTTGGGGAATCATGAAATTCAGTATTATTCCAAAATAGTATGCTTCTATACAGCTTAAAACCAAGATTTATCTTGTAAGCTGAATAAAAAAAATCTTCATTTTTAAGTAATCTTAATAACAGAAATTTATGACCCCAAAGGGATTATAAGTTACTTGAGATTTTCTCTTTGAATGTGTTTAAAAGGAACACATTAAAAATCAAGAATAAAGATACTATTTTGTGAAAAAATTTAGTATATCTCCTACATGCATATTAAGATATATTTTCTTTAGTATTATAGAGAAACTGTCTAAAGTTGCAGTTAGTATGACCCAAGAATAAAAAGCACTTTTAATTATATTTTTGAAAGATTCTAAATAATATCTCTAATTTTTAAGGTCATGTGTTCCATCCAGTATCTTAAATATAGTACTTCTGCCATTGTAACTCATTAATTGTTTTAAAGGTTTTCTTTAATGTTGAATTTTTCTAGGTGGATATTCCATCTATTATAACCAAGAAATTATTAAAAGCAGCAATGAAGCATATAGAGGTGATAGTTAAAGCCAGTCAGAAAGGTAATACAGTTTTCTACTACAAAGTTTGAATGACTTTTATATACCAACTTTCACCTTAAATACTGAAGTATGATTACTGATGCATTAAATGATATTCACAAATGCTGTGCAAGTATTCCCTTAAACCAAAATTCTTTTTAATACTTTGTTTATTTTTATAAGTGATTGTGAAACTCAGAAATCTATGAAAATTAGAATATAGTTAACTCTTAGATATAATATTGGTGACTTTCATTTTCTTTTGGATGACAGTCTGTTGCCTTTATTACTCCTTCTGAGGTATCTCTCACATCTCTTCCCCTTTCTTTTCTTAATGATTTCAACAGTTTTGACCTGTTCAGCCCATCCTGTGTATTGCTATTGTGTTAATTTCACACTACCACAATTCTCATGTTCTCTCTCTACTAAAAAAAAAAAATTCAGTGACTGTTATAGAATCTAAATTGTATAATTAAGTTCTTTCTAGTAAAATATTTTGACTTACTCTTGTCTTTATGTATTTATGTGTTGGCAGATTTTCATGACTGTCTTGGCCTTTTTACTGTCCTGATTTGCACATAGCATACATCCAGCAAATGTTTTCCGATTGAATGAATGAAATCTTCATTTGCAGCCTTTCTTGCTCTTAGATCAAACTGAATTTTTTTTTAACAGAATTACTTTTGTGCTCTATACTTGGTTCTTTGCAAAACTGATTTTCCTTATGTTTGCATTTGGTATTCTTTGAGTGCTTTCCTAGTGCTTTTGGTATTCTTTGTTAGCGCTACATACTACTCCGTCTGGTAACTATGTACAAGAGGTTTCATGGTCATATTTTCTGATAATTATTACACATTATATTCCCCTTCTGGAAAATCCTAGTAAATGCCAGCATACCAAAATTTGGTAGTCCTGAGTAGTCCTGCAGCAACGAAATGGCTTTAACTATTTAAATAGTTTTTAACTTTCCACATCCTAAATTCGTTTGACTACAGAATCAATTTTCCCTCCCTCATAATATCAGTTAATATAAGCAGTTCATTTGGGGAAGTTCTGTTCTAGGCAGAGGTATATCAAAATAAGTCAAATTATTACTTTATTTGTGATTTGGTATGAATAATTCCTCAGTTATGAGAAGTATTTCAAATTATATTTAAAATTTGTTCTGTGTTCATCTTGTAATATAACTAAAAATAGTTTTACTTTTAACCTAGTTAAAAAGTAGGACAGTTTGAATATATGGAATTTAATTGTTAAAAAAAATTAACTTAAAAATCATTGTCCTTTCACTGGCAAGAACAAATTAGAAGATAGTAATTGTCTTACAGTTATTTTGTCAAGGCTACTTTACTGTCAGAAAAAAAACCCAGGAAAAGTGGGTTTTTTATTAGCAAATTTATTATTATTATTTTTAAAACATTTTATTTATTTGAGAAAGAGACAGTGTGAGAGAGAGGGATCACCAGCAGGGGTGAGGGGTAGAAGAAGAAGCAGACTTCCTGATGAGCAGGGAGTCTAATGTGGGACTTCATCCTTGGACCCTGGGATCATGACCTGAATGGAAGACAGACGCTTAACCAACTGAGCTCCCCAGGCATCCTATTATTACTATTATTACTATTTTTAAAATATTTTATTTTTAAATCTCTACACCCAACATAGGGCTCAAACTCACAACCTAGAACTAAAAACTCACATGATGCACTGACTGAACCAGCAAGGTGCCTCAGTAAATTTTATTTTTTATTTTTTATGTTTTTTAAATTATTTATTAATTTTAAAGATTTTATTTATTTATTTGACAGAAAGAGTGCACAAGCAGGGGGAGTGGCAGGCAAAGGGCGAGGGAGAAGCAGGCTCCCCGCGGAGCAGGGAGCCTGATGTGGGACTCTGTACAAGGACTCTGGGATCATGACCTGAGTTGAAGGCAGACGCTTAACTGATTGAGCCACCCAGGTGCCCTAAATTTTATTTTATTATTTTATTTTATTTTATTTTATTTTATTTTATTTTATTTTATTTTATTTTATTTTATTTTATATTTTATTTTATTTTATTTTATTTTATTTTATTTATTTTTTTAAAAAAGATTTTATTTATTTATTTGACAGAGAGAAACACAGCTAGAGAGAGAACACAAGCCGGGGGAGTGAGAGAGGGAGAAGCAGGCCTCCTGCCGAGCAGGGATCCCGATTCGGGGCTCGATCCCAGGTCTCCGGGATCATGACCTGAGCCGAAGGCAGTTGCTTAACCAACTGAGCCACCCAGGCGCCCCCCTAAATTTTATTTTTTAGAGCACTTTTAAGTTTATAGACAAACTGAGCAGAAAGTATGGAGAGTAGTTATATATCTCTCTCTTCCCCTACTAGCATCTTTTTTTTTTTTTTAACATTTTATTTATTTCTTTGACAGGGAGAGACAGAGAGGGAACACAAGCAGGCAGGGAGAATGGGAGAGGGAGAAGCAGACCTCCTCTAAGCAGGGAGCCAGATAGGAGGCTCAATCCCAGGACCCCCGGGTCATGATCTGAGTCAAAGGCAGACGCTTAATGGCTGAGCCACCCAGGTGCCACCCCCACCCCCCATGAAAGTCTTGAATTAGTTAGTACATTTGTTACTACTTATGATACATCAATATTGATACATTTTTATTAACTGAAGTCCACAGTTTTCATTAGGGTTTTCTCTTTGTATTGTACATTCTATGGGTTTTGACAAATACATAATGCCATGTATCTGCCATTACTAAATAGTTTCACTGCCTTAAAAATCCCCTGTATTTCAGATTGCCTGGTTGGCTCGGTCGATTAAGCTGCTTTCAGCTTAGCTTGTGATCCTGGGGTCTGGGTATTGAATCCCGCATTAGGCTCCTTGCTCCGTGGGGAGCCTAATTCTCCCTCTGCCTGCCACTCCTTCTGCTTGTGTTCTGACAAATAAATAAATAAAATCTTAAAAAAAAAAACAAAAAACCCTGTGTTTCACACAGACATCTCTCCCTCTGGCAACCATTGATGTTTTTATCATCTGCAGAGTTTTGTCTTTTCCCGAATGTGATCTAGTTGGGATCATACTGTAGCCTTTTCAGGCTGGTTTCTTTTATTTAAAAATATTGATTTAAGGCTTTTCCTTTTCATGGCTCAATAGCTCCTTTCTTTTTACTGCTCAGTTATATTTTAGGGTATGAATATGCCACAGTTTATTTATTCACTCACCTATTGAAGGACATCTTGCTTGCTTCCAAGTTTTGGTAGTTATGAATAAAGCTGCTGTATACATTTGTGTACAGGTTTTTATGTGGGAGAAGTATTTTTAATATAATCTTTGTTCTAAAGACAAACACTTTGGGGGCAACCCTGTCAGGACCCCTCTCACTCTTGAGAGCTTTTTCTGTATTTTTACTTAATAAACTTCTATCTCTTTACTCAAAAAAAAAAAAAAAGACAAAACACTTTGAATGCAGGCTATGAGTAAAAGGAGACATCTTTTTATTTTTAGTTGAATTAATCAGTTTAATAAAATTCCCAAATTATTTTATCTCTTAAGAGAGTGGTATTAGGTACACACAAACTAGTTTGAAATTTTGTTGTTGAGTCCTTACAAGGGAGGGATTTCTGATTTCCTACTATTAATGCAAAAAATGACTCCCTGTTATAAAATCACCATAAAATGCTAGATCCAATTAATTAATAACATTGTAATGAGATTCGTAGAATTAAAAGGCCTGAGATTAGAAGGACTTTATTTTCTTCAAAAGTCTTGATATTCTAAATATTATGATAGTGAATTAGATAGACTAGTAAAGAAGGTTTTCAGATTTTGAATTTTCATTTCTTTAATGCTAGATCTGCTTTCTAATTTCCTTGGCCCCACAGTTGTGCATAACTCAGAAAGTAATTGAATCTTCATCTCTTTATTCATGTTCCTTTTACTCTCTCATGTTTTCTCTATAAACTGCCTCTTGAGAGCAAGGATTACATAGATGTTTTCTGTCTGTGTGTATACTCTCATGGCTCTTTAGAAATACTGAATGTATTAGAAGCATTGGCTTAATTTAAATTCAGTAATAAATTGTGCAGAAGGACCTTACTTTCCAGTCTTTCATCCTGAAGATATCTCTTTGTCATGGATTCTGGAGTGCTTTCCTGTTTTGGTCTGAAAACTGCTAACTAATAAGGCAGTAGATGTACTGATGATTAGTGAGGATTAATCCATGCTCTGTTTTCCAGCATCTGTATTTTCCTTATTTTCCCAATTAAGATTTTCCTCCTTATATTCTTTTATCTTTTGCCTGATTTATTTTCTCTCTATATAGAAACACAAAAAACTCTCATGTCTGACAGTTGTTGAGTAGATTCCAGTCTGGTATTTTAATTTATATATTATGTGTAAATGCTTAATCACATTGAATGTTATAATTACTTATACATTTTGCATGATGACTTTCCAGTGTTTATAATTGCCTGTTTACCGATAAGGGAACTGAGGCTCACAGAGATTATATCATTTATTCAAGATCATATCAGTTTGTTAAGTAGAGCTGGAATTTAGCATGACTTAGTCTCATTTTAAATTCTGGCTTGCAGCATACATTTTATTTTATTTTATTTTATTTTATTTTATTTTATTTTATTTTTAAGATTTTATTTATTTGACAGAGAGAAACACAGCCAGAGAGGTAACATAAGCCGGGGGAGTGAGAGAGGGAGAAGCAGGCTTCCTGCTGAGCAGGGAGCCCGATGTGGGACTCGATCCCGGGTCTCTGGGATCATGACCCGAGCCGAAGGCAGTTGCTTAACCAACTGAGCCACCCAGGCGCCCCTACAGCATACATTTTAAAAAAACCTGTGCCCAAATTCTTGGAGAAAAATGCTTAGTAAATAATTGCATAATTGTGAAATAAAATGCATTTGTTGTAATAACTACATCTGTCTTTGCTAGGCCTTTTTTTGCACTTCAGGCACAGATAGCCTTCATTTACCTCCTTAGTACTCACACTAATAGAATGCATATATTGTCTTTTTTTGGGTAAGTGTGCTTGCCTTCTTTTTGAGTAAAAATAGAAGAAAATAGTAAAAAATAAATGCCATTGAATTAGAGTTAAGATTCCTTTCATAGACCCCATGATTTTAAAAAATGGCACAGAGTGCAAATAGGGGAAAGCATGACTTGTTTTCCTCCTTGTCTTTTGAGGTCTGTAAAATATAGTGACAATACTATTATTTTTAAGTTAAAATATTAGTTTGGGATGCCTGGGTGACTCAGTAGGTCACATCTCCGACTCTTTGATTTTGGCTCAGGTCCATGATCTCAGCGTTATGAGATCCAGCCCCGCGTCAGGCTCCTCACTCAGCACAGAGCCTGCTTAAGATGCTTTCGCTCTGCTCCTCCCCTCTGCCTCCTCCCTACTCCCACACACTCTTTTTCCTAAAATACTAGTTGAGTACTTGGCCTTTTAAGAAAACATCCTGTTAATATAAGTTTTATCATTACTTAGTGTTCAGTAAGCAATTTATCTGTTCATGGACCTCTGTCTTACAGTTTTATACCTCTTATATCCT
This sequence comes from Spilogale gracilis, assembly GCA_004023965.1. Lineage (NCBI taxonomy): Eukaryota > Metazoa > Chordata > Mammalia > Carnivora > Mephitidae > Spilogale > Spilogale gracilis. The sequence goes on along the minus strand of PITA01004109.1, from coordinate 45,561 downwards.
TTACTCTGAGCAGAAGACAGAACTTAACCAAGGAAGCCAGTGCTTTAAAAGGTGACCTGAATGATTTGGATATGAAAGCAGAGACAACAAAGCATTTTAACAGGGTTGTGTGTGTGTGTGTGTATGTATATGTGTATTTGCAGAGGATGAACAAGGTATAACATTTGATAACAACAGCTTTGGTTGTGATAGCTTTCTGTAGTGTTTTCCACTTTTTAAAATAAATATTTGCTTTTGTTTAGTACCATTTGTAAAGTAGTGGTATGAGTTAATTGTTTAATGTTGCTTAACTTCTTTCAATATTTATTTTTTTTATCTCTATTTATAGTAGAAAATACAGAGTTTTTACAGCAAGCTGCTTTAGAAGAATATGGTCCAGAGCTTCACGTGGCTTTGAGGAGTCGAAGAGATGAATTACACTATTTAAGGAAACTTACTGAACTACTTTTTCCTTATATTTTGCCTCCTAAAGCAACAGATTGCAGGTATAAATAGTCCGGAAAATGTCATAGCAGTATTTGCATACCATGCCATATGTATATTGCTATTCTTGATCATAATAGGAATACACTAAAATTTGAGATTAACCTATGACGTGACTAACTTTTCACTTAAGAAATATAATTTGTCAGGTCTTAGAATGCCATTTTAGGTGCTAAGTATTGGCCATGTGTTGTGTTGCTTAGAATTTTTTTTTGCAGGGGAGTCATCTTGGGAAATCAAGATAAATATGAATAAAATCAGGGTTTTTTTTTTGTTTTTTTTTTTAAGATTTTTTTATTTATCTGACAGAGAGAAACACAGCCAGAGAGGGAATACAAGCAGGGGGAGTGAGAGAGGGAGAAGCAAGCTTCCTGCCGAGCAGGGAGCCCGATGTGGGACTCGATCCCGGGTCTCCGGGATCATGACCCCAGCCAAAGGCAGTCAGTTAACCAACTGAGCCCCCAGGTGCCCCTAAAATCAGGTTTTTTATTTGAGATCATTATACTTTGTTAATTTCTTTGTGTTCCATTTTAAAGACATAAACATTGTGACTCAGTGGCAGAAAGACTTTGAACAAACTAAACAGACCAAATTTGTGTTTTAAGGTTATACCTGGCAAGAATAATTGGAACTCATGTAGACCATCCTTCCTTGTTCTGGCAGGAACTTGTTTAGATTATCTATAAAGTTAGCTCATTACTCTTCCCTAATAATCCTTTTTTTTGTTTTTCAAATATTTATTTGATGGAGAGAGACACAGTGAGAGAGGGAACACAGCAGGGGGAGTGGGGAGGGACAAGCAGGATTCCTGCAGAGCAGAGAGCCCAATGTGGGGCTTGATCCCAGGATCCTGGGATCATGACCTGAGCTGAAGGCCAGGCACTTAACAACTGAGCCACCCAGGCATCCCTTAGCCTAATAATTCATTTTATTTTATTTTATTTTATTTTATTTTATTTTATTTTATTTTATTTTATTTTATTTCATTTTATTTTAATTTAATTTTATTTTATTTTATTTATTTTATTTATTTTATTTTTATTTATTTTATTTTTATTTTCTTATTTATTTAATTTAATTTAATTTAATTTAATTTAATTTATTTGTTTTTTTTTGACAGAGAGAGAGATCACAAGCAGGCAGAGAGGAGGAGGCAGGCTCCCTGTCGAGCAGAGAGCCCGATGCGGGCCTCGATCCCAGGACCCTGAGATCATGACCTGAGTCAAAGGCAGAGGCTTTAACCCACTGAGCCACCCAGGCGCCCTAGCCTAATAATTCTTAAAGGAGAAACTGTGGCTTATTTTTAGTGATATATTCCATTTTTCACCTTTTTTAAAAATTTTATTTTTAAGTAATCTCCACACCCAAAGCAGGGCTTGCACTCACAAACCCTAAATCAAGAGTTGTATGCTCTATGGACTGAGCTGCCGGGCACCTCTAATGATTTACTTTATTTTTATTTCTTTTTTTTTTTTTTAAGATTATTTATTTATTTGACAGAGGGAGAGCAAGCACTTGAGTGCACAAGCAGGGGGAGCAGCAGAGGTAGAAGCTGCTGCTCAGGGAGCCCAGTGGGGGCCTGGATCCCGGGATCCTGGAATCATGACGTGAGGCAAAGGCAGATGCTTAACTGACTGAGCCACCCAGGGATCCCTTAGCAATGTACTTTAAATAAATATTACTTTATTTATAACATATACATATTTTAAAGATTTGACATAGAGAGCATAAGCAGGCAGAGCAGAAGGTGGGGGGCGGGGGGGTGGGAGGAGCAGGCTCTCCATTGAGCAGAGAGCCTGATATGGGACTGGATCCCAGGACCCAATCATGACCCAAGCTGAAGGCAGACACTTAACTGACTGAGCCACCCAGGCGCCCCGTAACATAAAATTTTTATTAAAAATTTTAAGTATTTTAATGTAAATATTTTGAATAGTTTAGTATATAATGTTAATTTAAATGTTATAATTTTTTTTTAGTTTTAAGCATTAATTTTAAAATTATTAAATATTTTAAATATTCTGAGGTAGGGAGTGTTTTCTAATGCTCACCCAAATCCTTCCTGTTAAGGAAATACCTTTTTCTCTTAAACAGTACTCTCTTTTAGCCAGTTCAGGAATCCAAGTGTGGTGTGTGAACCACTAGCATGAGCATTACTTGGGAGCTTTTTAGAAATGCAGGATCTTGGGGCATACCTACTGAATCATAGTCTGCATTTTAACAAGATCTCCAGGTAAGAACTGATGGAATCACTGAATATGTGCAATATTGTTTGTTTTTTCAGATCCCTGACCTTACTTTTAAGAGAGATCCTTTCTGGTTCGGTGTTTCTCCCTTCTTTGGATTTCCTAGCTGATCCAGTAAGGCTTACAGAAGGGTTTTAAATTGTGATAAAATACATAAACAAAGTTTATCATCTTAAATATTTTTATATGTACAGTTAAGTGGTATTAAATGCATTCATTGTTGAACAACCATCGCTCCTACCTATCTCTAGAACTCTTCATCGTACAAAACTGAAATTCTATACCCATTAATAATTCTCCCCTCTTTTACCCTTCAATCCCCTGGAAACCACCAACATCTCTGAATTTGACTACTCTGGTACCTCACATAAGTGGGTCCATGCATTGTTTGTCTTTTTGTGACTGCCTTATTTGCCTTAGCATAATGTCCCCAAGATTCATCTGTGTTGTAGCATATATTGGAATTTCCTTCCTTATCAAGGCTGTATGATATTCCATTGTAGGTATATACCACATGTTGCTATTTATACATCCATTGATGAGTTGCTTTTATTTTTGAACCACTAAGATTTTGAAGAAACAGGAATAATTTATAAACATTTTAAATGCTGAAGTCAGAGTAACTTTTCTTTGCCCTCTTTCCTAAAAGTGAGACTCTGCATCACATTAAAAAAAAAATATGTGTATGTGTGTATGTATTTATTTGAGAGAGTATGAGCATGAGGTGGGGCAGGAGCAGAGGGAGAGGGAGAGAGAGCGATCCTAAGCCAGACTCCCTACTAAGTGTGGAGCCTGATATGGGCCTCAATCCCACAACCCTGAGATCATGACCTGAGTGAAAAGCAAGAGCCAGATGCTCAACTGACTGAGGCACCCAGGCACCTGCCCCATCATGGATTTTTTAAAGTCCCTCTGTGTTACATGTGTGCAAATGCTTTGCCACTGTTCCATTGCCACTGTTGCTTCTTTTTTCTAGAAACTTTCACAATATGAAAAAAACTTTGAGAATTTTAGGCATAATATAATAATGGAATTATTTTGACCTGTGTATATTATTTTCCATTAGGATACTGTGAATCATTTGCTTATCATCTTCATAGATGATAGTCCAGTAAGTATTGAGTACTAAGTATGAATTTTGATTCATATCTGTCAAAGCATGTGGTACTTTTATTGAATTAATCAATTCTCTTTCTTCAAAGCCTGAGAAAGCAACAGAACTGCCTTCCCCTTTGGTTCCATTCTTGCAGAAATTTGCAGAACCTAGAAATAAAAAGCCATCTGTACGTATTTTTAGCAATAATGCATATTATTTTTGATATAAACAATTTTATCATGTGCTTATATGGCCTTAATTGCTCTTCTCCCATATTGTATCTAGGTGCTGAAGTTAGAATTGAAGCACATCAGAGAGCAGCAAGATCTCTTATTTCATTTTATGAACTTTCTGAAACAAGAAGGAGCGGTGCATGTATTGCAGATATGTCTGACTGTGGGTGAGGCTTACCTGTGCTTTTTACCGAAATCATCTTACACTTTTCAGTTTATTTATTATATATTTTAAATACATTTGAATGTTTAGATCAGATCTGATGATGTACTTGTCATGTGTCATTGTACTAAATTTCATTTTACTAGATACTCTCATACCACCTTTGAGTTGTCTCTTAAGTGTCCACTCCTTTCCAGATTAAAACATAACTTATAACTGACTTTAGCCAGCTAACTTCTTTTTTAGACATAACTTTAAAAAAATGAGATAGAATTTAAACAGTGAAACTCACAGAACTTAAATGCACAGCTTGATCAATTTTGACAAATCTATACATTTGTGTAACCTACACTTTTATCAAGATGTGGAACATTTCCATCACCCCAGAAAGGTAGGACCTTTCCCAAACACTCCCACTCCTGCCAAAACCATCACAGTTCTCATTTCTCTCACCATTAGTTTTGCCTCTACAGTTTTATACGGATTAGTTTTGCTGATACAATTTCCTTACATAAATGGAGTTTATAGCATGTACTCTTTTGTGCCTGGCTTCATTGATTCAGGATGGTGCTTCTTTTTTTTTTTTTTTTAAATTAACATATAACGTATTATTTGCTTCAAGGGTACAGGTCTGTAAATCATTAGTCTTATACAATTCACAGCAGGAAAATGCTTTTTTAAGATTAGTTCATGTTGTGTAGAGGAATAGTTTCCTCTCTTTTTTGTTAAGTAGTATTTTTTTGTATGAGTACAGCATTTTTTTTTTAAATTTTTTAAATTCATCCCCTTGTGGATGAGTATATCTGGACTGCTTTCACTTTGGGGCTATGAATAAAATTGCTATGCACATTCTTGTGTAAGGCTTTCTGTTGGGCATATGTTTCATAACTGGAAGTAGAATTGCTGGGGGGGTACATATTTTTGTTTTATGAGAGACTGCTAATTGTTTTCCACAGTGGTTATACTATTTTACTCTCCCTAGCAAATGTGTGAGAATTCTGGTTGCTCCACACCTTTACCAAAATTTTGTGGTGTTTATTTATCTTTTTAATTTTAGCCATTTTAATGGGTGTGTGGTGCTTATTGTGCTTTTTATTTATTTATTTTTAATATTTTATTTATTTGAGAAAGAGAGAGTGAGTGAGAGAGAGCACGAGAAGGGAGAAGGTCAGAGGGAGAAGCAGACTCCCCACAGAGCTGGGACCCCATGTGGGACTCGATCCCAGGACTCCAGGATCATGACCTGAGCTGAAGGCAGTGGCTTAACCAACTGAGCCACCCAGGCGCCCCTTATTGTGCTTTTTAATTTGCATTTCTCTAATAACTGGTGTTGAACTCTTTATTATATGCTTATTGGCCACTCAAATATCTTTGTACCTGGAAGTATTTAATTCTGCCTGTTTTTATTGAATTGTTTTTCTTTTTGTCATTAAATTATAGGAGTTCTTTATATATTTTAGATGCAAGTCTTTTGTTGGAAATGAGTGTTAAGAATGTTTTCTTCCAGACTTGGTTTGTCTTTTCATTTTCTGAATAGTATCTTTTGATGAGTAGTTTTGAAATTTTGATGATATTCAGTATTTCTATTTTATGGTTAATGTTTTCAGAGACTTCCTTAGGAAATCTTTGTTTCCCTAAGTTAAGTTGATATTTGCTCATTTTTGTCAGATGCATTTTAGTTTTATATTTTACATGTACGTTTGTGATCTTGAAATACTTTGTATTTGTGTTAGTTAAGGGTGGAGGTTCATTTTTTTCCCTCCATTGGATATGGATATCTGGTTTTTCTGATACTTATTTTTTGAGGAGACTTTTTTTCCCCATCTTGAGTTGCTTTGGCATCTTTGTTAAATGATTTGACCATCTATGTGTATTCTGGATTCTCTTTTTTTCCATTGATTCATGTCTGATTTTTTTGGCCACAACCATAATCTTGATTATTATGACTATGTAGTATATCTTGAAATCAGGTGACCTAAGGCCTCCTATTTCTTTGTTTTCCAAATTGTTTTGGCTATTCTAAGTTCTTTGTATGTCTACATAAATTTTACAGTCACATTGCCTATTTCCACACACACATGCACACACATGCACATGGATACACATACACACACGCACAAAGCTTAGCCTATTTTGGAGTTTTTTGATTGGAATTGCATTAAATCTGTAGTATAGATCAACTCAGGGAGTAATGCTATCTCAACGGTATTTGGGTTTCCAGTGTATGAACATGGAATATTTTTCCATTCATTTCAGCCTTACTTAATTTCTATCATGTTTCATAGTTTTCACTGTAGGTCTTTATGTTTTCAGAGGCATTTGCATGTGGTATGTAAAACAATTTTTAAATTGATTTTTTGCATATTGACTTTGTATCCTGTGCCATTGCTACATTCACTTAATAGTTCTGTAGCTTTTTTGTACATTTCTTTCAGATTTTCTGTGTACATAATTATGTCTTGCAAATATAGTTTTATGTTTTCCTCTATAGTGTTTATGCCTTTTATTTTTATTGCCTATTGCAATGACTAGGACTTTTACTATAATGTTGAATTGAAGCAGTAAAAGTTGGCATCCTTCCCTTCATTTCTGATCTTAGGGGGCTATTAGTGTTGTACCATTAAGTATGGTACTAGTCTGGTTTGTTTTTGTTTTGTGTTGGTAGATATCCTTGATCAGATTGAGAAAGTTTCCTTCTCTTCCTGGTTTGCTCAGAGGGTTTTTTTTTTTTTAAATCATGAATTGCTATTAATTTTTTTTATTGCTTTTAATGCATCTCAGTAACCTATCTTATTGTCCCTGAGTTATTTCCATTGTTATCTTACTATGGAGCTATAGTGATGTCCTCTCTTTATTGGTAATTTATATTTTCTTCTTAACTTATATTGCTAGGAATTTTATCAAATCTATTAATATTTTTTGATTTGCTAATTTTCCAATTTTATTTTTATTACTTCTTGAGTTTACTTTTCACTTCTTTTTCTGGTTTCTTAATTTTATTCCTGTCTTCTTTTGAATATAGGCTTTTTAAAAACTATAAATTTTTCTCTATGAATTGCTATAGTTAAATTCTCAACTTTTGGATTTTTTTTTTTTTTTATTTTTTACCTATTTATTTAACAGCACAAGCAAGAGGAGTGGCAGGCAAAGGGAGAGGGAGAAGCAGGCTCCCTGCTGAGCAAGGAGCCTGAGGGTGGGGCTCAATCTCATGACCCTGAGATCATGACCTGAGTTGAAATGAAGAGTCGGATACATAACTAACTGAGCCACCCAGACACTCCTGTGGTGTTTTGTTTTTTGTTTTGTTTTGTTTTTTAAGTAAGCTCTATACCCAACGTGGAACTTGAACTCAAGACCCTGAGGTCAAGAGTTGTATGCTCTACTGACTTAGCCAGCCAGGTGCCCCAAGTATGTGGTGTTTTTATTGTAATTAAATTTTACATATATTTAAATTTCCCTCTGGTTTATTTTTTGGCTTAAATTTACCAACATTTGCAGATTTTTAAGATACCTTTCTGTGATGGTTTTCTAATATAATATTGTTCTCATCAGGGCACTTGGGTAGCTCAGTCAGTTAAGCATCTGACTCTTGATTTCGGCTCTGGTTATGATCTCGGAGCCCAGGGATTGAGCCCTGCATGGCGTTTCCACACTCACTGGGGAGTCTGCTTAAGGATTCTCTCTCCCTTGCCCTTTCCATGTGTGTGCTGGCCTTTTGGATATCTTTGGAGACTTGTCTGTTCATGTCTTCTGCCCATTTCTCCATTGGATTATTTGTTCTTTGGGTGTTGAGTTTGGTAAGTTCTTTATTGATTGTAGATACTAGCCCTTTATCTGATAAGACATTTGCAAATATCTGTTCTCATTCTGTCAGTTGACTTTTGGTTTTGTTGACTTTCCTTTGTTGTGCAAAAACTTTTTATCTTGGGCGCCTGGGTGGCTCAGTAGGTTAAAGCCTCTGCTTTCAGCTCAGGGCATGATCTCAGGGTCCTGAGATCGAGGCCCGCATCGGGCTCTCTGCTCGGCAGGGAGCCTTCTTTCTCCTCTCTCTCTCTGCCTCTCTGCCTACTTGTGATCTCTCTCTCTCTCAAATAAATAAATAAAATATTAAAAAAAAAAAACAAAAACCTTTTTATCTTGATGAAGTCCCAATAGTTCATTTTTGCCTTTGTTTCCCTTGCCTTTGGATCTAGCAAGAAGTTGCTGTGGCCAAGGTCACAGAGGTTGCTGCCTATGTTCTCCTCTAGGATTTTGATGGATTCTTGTCTCACATTTAGGTCTTTCATCGTCCATTTTGAGCCTATTTTTGTGTATGGTATAAGGAAATTGTTCAGTTTCATTTTTCTTCTTGTGGCTGTTCAATTTTCGCAACACCATTTATTGAAGAGGCTGTCCTTTTCCCATCAATATTCTTCCCTACTTTGTCGAAGATTAGTTGACTGTAGAGTTGAGGGTCCATTTCTGGGTTCTCTCTTCTGTTCCATTAATCTGTGTGTCTGTTTTTGTGCTAGTACCATACCATCTTGATGATTACAGCTCTGTAATAGAGCTTAAAGTCTGGGATTGTGATGCTACCAGCTTTGATTTTTTTCAATATCCCTTTGTCTATTTGGAGGCTTTTCTGGTTCCATACAAATTTTAGGATTATTTGTTCCAGCTCTGTGAAAAAAATTGATGGTATTTTGATAGGGATTGCATTGAATGTTTAGAGTTCCCCAGGTAGCATAGCTATTTTAACAGTATTTGTTCTTCCAGTGCATGAGCATGGAATGTTTTCCCATTTTGTGTCTTCCTTGGTTTCTTTCATAAGTGTTCTGTAGTTTCTAGGGTATGGGTCCTTTACCTCTTTGGTTAGGTTTATTCCTAGGTATCTGATGGTTTGGGGTGCAATTGTAAATGGGATTGACTCCTTAATTTCTCTTTCTTATGTCTCATTGTTAATGTATAGAAATGCAGCTGATTTCTCTGCACTGATTTTATATCCTGCCACTTTGCTGGATTCCTGTATGAGTTCTAGCAATTTTGGGGGTAGAGTCTTTTGGGTTTTCCACATAGAGTATCCTGTCGTCTGCTAAGAGTGAGAGTTTGACTTTTTCTTTGCTGATATGTATTCCTTTTATTTCTTTTTGTTGTCTGATTGCTGAGGCTAGGACTTCTAGTACTATACTGAACAATAGTGGTGAGAGTGGACATCCCTGCCATGTTCCTGACCTTAGAGTAAAAGCTCTGTTTTTCCCCATTGGGAATGATATTCATTGTGGGCTTTTCATAGTTGGTTTTTATGATATTGAGATGTGTTCCCTCCTCCCTGTGCTATGAAGAATTTTAATCAAGAAAGAATGCTGTACTTTGTGAAATACTTTTTCTGCATCATTGAGAGGATCATATGGTTCTTGTCCTTTCTTCTGTTAAAGTAGTGTATCTTGTTGATTGATTTGCGGATATTGAACCACCCCTATAGCCCAAGAATAAATCCCAGTCGGTCATGGTGAATAATCCTTTGTACTGTTGGATCCCATTGGCTGGTATCTTGGTGAGAATTTTTGCATCCATGTTCATCAGGATATTGGTCTGTAATTCTCCTTTTCTGTGGGGTTTTTGTCTGGTTTTGGGATTAAGGTAATGCTTCCCTCATCAAAAGAATTCGGAAGTTTTCCTTCCATTTCTGGTTTTTGAAACAACTTCAGTAGAATAGGTATAAATTCTTTTTTAAATGTTTGGTAGAATTCCCTTGGAAAGCCATCTGGCCCTGGATTCTTGTTTATTGGGAGATTTTTTAATTACTGCTTCAATTTCCTTGCTGGTTTTGAGTCTGTCACGTTTTCTATTCCTGTTTCAGTTTTGGTAATTTATATGTCTCTAGAATGCATCTGTTTCTTCCTGATTGCCTAATTTGTTGGCATATCATTGCTTGTAGTATGTTCTTCTAATTGTTTGTATTTCTTTGGTGGTTAGCTTTGATCTCTCCTCTTTCATTCATGATTTTATTTATTTGGGTCCTTTCTCTTTTCTTTTTGGTAAGTCTGGCCAGGGGTTTATTAATCTTATTAATTCTTTCAAAGAACCAGCTCCTAGTTTTGTTGATCTGTTCTACTGTTCTTTCGGTTTCTGGTCATTGATTTCTGCTCATCTTTATGAATTCTCTTCTCCTGCTGGGTTTAGGCTTTTTTGCTGTTCTTTCTCCAGTTTCTTTAGGTGTAAGGTTGAGTTGTGTATTTGAGACCTTTCTTGTTTCTTGAGAAAGGCTTGTATTGCTATATACTTTCATCTTAGTACTGCCTTTGCTGAATCCCAAAGGTTTTGAACAGTTGTTTGTCATTTTCACTTGTTTCCATGAATTTTTTAAAAAGATTTTACTTATTTATTTGAGAGAGAGCATGCACGCACAAGCAGGGGGATGGGCAGAGAGAGAGAGGGAAAAGTAGGCTGCCTGCTGAGCAGGGAAGCTCAACATGGGACTCAGTCCTAGGTCTCTGAGACCATGACCTGAGTTGAAGGTGGATACTTAATGGACTGAGTCTTCTAGATGCCCCTCCATGAATTTTTTAAATTATTTAATTTTCTGGTTGACCCATTCTCCCCTCATAATGCAGTAGTTGTTTATCTGCTTTTTTCTTAGCTTCTTTATTCTCCATCATTTGGTCTTCTGTATCACTAATTCTCTCTTCTCCCTCATTTATCCTACCAGTTAGAGTCTCCTTTTTTTTAATTGCATCTCATTAATAGCCTTTTTGATTTTGACTTGATTAGATTTTAGTTCTTTTATTCCTCCAGAAAGGGATTTTCTTGTGTCTTCTATGCTTTTTTTCAAGCATAGCTAGTATTATTATGATTATTATTATTAATGGTCCAATGAGAATCATTCCCACCTTTCCCTTTCCTCGAGATGGGTGTTGTTCTGGATGTGGCAGGATTTGTACAGAAATAGAAACAAAGCACGAGGTCATTCATGCGTGGGAACCAGAGGAACATGCTTGAGGGCAAGACCAAGGGCAGCCAAAAGGAGTAGATGGGTGGAGAACTAGACACAGTGAAGGTCGGTGTGGGGGCCGAGTCCTGCAGCAGCGGCACAGGCCGGACTGGGGCATGACAATGTGGCGGGGAGGAAGGCAGGCCACGTGGGTCAGTTGGGATAAAAAAAAAGTTCTCACACACTGGGGTGAGAACTTCGGGCCATGCCACAGAAAGGACTGCTGGTCAACCAAGAGCCCCAGACATGTAAGAGGAGGGCGTAAGCTAGTATCTTTTTAATTATTATTCTGAACTCAAGTTCTGACATCTTATATTCATACTTCTATTCATGATTAAGTCCATGGCAGTCAGTACTGCCTCTTTTCTCTCTTGAGGTGTTTCTGTTTTGTCATTCTTCCAGAAAGTGGTTGTCTTTCTTTACATAGAGTTGTACCTTTTCTTTTGTTACATCTCCGGTTAAGTTCTCAGGTGTTCAGAATGATTTGGTGTAGCTATCTAGCTAGATTCCATGGGACTAGAGGAAACTAAGGTCTCTTACTTCTCTGCCATCTTGGACTATCAGTTTTTGTCTTGTTGAAAAGATGTTTATTTTATCTTCATTTTGAAGGATATTTTTATGAAATATGGATTTTAGGTTGATGGTTTTTTTCTTTTCAACACCCTGAGATAATGACCTGAGGTGAAATCAAGACTTGGACACTTAACTGACTGAGCCACCCAGGTGCCCCAATACTATTCCTTCTAAGGAGAAATTACCTGCTATTTGTATGTATGCACCTCTTTATAATATCCCCTTTCTTCCTGGCTGGTTTTACAGTTTTCTCTTAATTTTTGGTTTTCAGAAATTTGACTATACTATATAGTTTTCTTTGGATTTTAGTGAGATTCTTGAATATATGTGTATGTTGGTGTCGTTCATCACTTTTGAAAATTCTTGGCTGTTGAGGTGCCTGGATGGCTTAGTTAAGCATCTGACTCTTGGTTTTGGTTCAGGTCAAGATCTCTTGGTCATGAGATTGAGCCCTGTGTTGAGCTCCACTCTGAGCATGGGGCGTGTTTGGGAGTCTCTCTCTTCTCACTCCCAATCCTCTCCCACCCTCCTGCCACTCACACACTCTCTCTCTCTCAAAATCTTAAAAAAAAAAAAAAAGAAAATTCTTGTCTGTTAGATCTTCAGATATTCTGCCTCATTTTTTTTCTCCTTTCCCTTTAAGGCTCCTGTTATATGAATTTACTGTTATCCCAAGATCAAATATGTGCTGTTCCTTTTTTAAAAAACTATTTCCTTTCCTTTATGTGTTTCAGTTGGATAACTAAAAATTAAGGGGTGAACTCCATTTCATGAACTCCATGAAACTCCATTTCCTTGTAATAAGGAAAGACAATTAATATTTTGTCTATTCTGCTATCATCTCTGATTTTAGAAAAAATATTTGTTCACATGCTCAGCTCCATTAGTAGTCTGTAGTCTCCATGATAGAAGGAAATATTATTTAAAAACATTAGAAAAGCCTTAGGTTTCATTGTTACTTAGTGAATTGGATTTCAAAATATTAAAGAGCCTTGGTATAAACAATTAATCGAATATGTTCTTTATACTATTCTAAATTTTAGAAATTTGTATTGCTATGCAAATATTTACATATGTTATATTGTCATATAAAATACTTGGTTAACTGAACTTTTCTTTCATCTGGGTGGTAATTTTATTTCCAATTAAATTTTTTTAGAAAACTTAAAATGATGAATATATTATAATTGCTACTTTTAATATTGATTATAGACTGGGAACAGTATGTTATGTCATGCTATATATTATATCATATCATATCATACCATATTATATTACATTGAAATAATTCATTTTTTCTTTCTTTTTCCTAATTTGCTAGAGGAATTCAATGATAGAATTTTACGACCAGAGTTATCAAATGATGAAATGCTGTCTCTTCATGAAGAGTTGCAGAAGATTTATAAAACATATTGTTTGGATGAAAGTATAGACAAAATTCGATTTGATCCCTTTATTGTAGAAGAGATTCAAAAAAGTAAGTCAAAAATTGTGATGAGAATATAGCCCTTTTCAACTATTAATGCTTTCAGCGTTTTCTCCTTATTCAGTGTTTATTATTATAACAGCTGTGTGAGGCATAGGTAACCATTATATTATTTAAGTAACAAGATGAAAGCTTTGATGAAGAAATTCACTCGCAATTCACATAATTAACACTTAGGAGAACTGGAGCTTGGTGGTTCAGCTTCCTCATCCTGGTTTGATTTTTATACCTTACAAGTGGCTTGTCTGCAAAACCTGTGTGCTCTTTCATTGTTATTTTAAACTAATATATAATGTATTTATGGTATTCATAAACAGGTTTTACAATATAATTTTTTTTAATAGTTGCTGAAGGCCCATATATAGATGTTGTAAAACTTCAAACTATGAGATGTCTTTTTGAAGCATACGAACATGTACTGTCTTTCTTGGAAAATGTGTTTACTCCTATGTTCTGCCACAGTGATGAGGTAAGTCAAAATATTAATCTTGTTTAAGGATTTTTCTTCAAAATTTAATAGTGGCTTTGATATCACTTGATGAGTGATTCAAATAACAAAATAAATGGAAAAATGAAACATTAATTAAAAGAGTGAATACTCTTCCTTCCACTACAGAAGTCAATGGAGGTTAGAAGTTTACTATAAAAATTGTGACCTAATTGGTCTACCTGATTTGCCATATGCCTGAGTGGTTTTGTAATACTGTGGTGATGCAGCAACTCCATTCTTCTTTTATATACATTATTCACAGACATGTGGAAATCAGATTGCCTGAATATCTCTATTTGCAGTATTGTAGCTGTTTTCACATGATTTCAATTTTCTTTAAAGTGGAAAGTAGTAAGGTGAAATAGCATGTTTTAATATAAAATAGTTTAATCGTAATTTTTTTAAAGTATTTCAGGCAACTTTTAAGAGGTGCAGAATCACCAACACGCAATTCAAAATTGAACAGGTAGGTATGGTAAGTCATCTGTAGGGTTTGTTTTTGTAATTACTGATACAGTTATTCTTGTGATAGTATTGTCTTTCTTAGTCTGTTTTTCTTTTACTATGTGGTTCCATTGCTACATAAGTAGACAAGAAATTTTAAGTAATTGTAGAGTTGTCCTGTATACAGTAACCTGAAAATATCTGAAATTCTTTTAGAAAAACTTAACAGGATACACACCATTGCCTTGCTGATATTATAATTAATATATATTAATGCTTGATACCTGCTTCGTTGGATCCTGTGAACTACATGCATAAATGAAATCTACAAATAACTCAATTTCAAAGATTTCTTTCCCCCCCAGAGATTACTTTTATTAGAGTACTTACTAGTTACAAATGTGGAGAATTTTTTCTCTTTCCCTTCTTGCTTTCTGGAAATACATGTGTGCAGTTGTGTAATTCAAAGAAATAACAGAAAAGAGAGCTTTATCCATTTATAAACTGGATAAGTAATGTTTTGATTTGCCCTTACATTGTTGTATGTACAAAATTGACAAAGATAGCAAATCTATAAATCCACAGAATATTCATTCACATGGCTCTCAACACCTTCCAGTTTGTTTGAGCAAGAATCTAATATATAAATAAATGGGAATGTAGTACAAAGACAGAAGTAGGTCAGAAACGAGTAAGTTTTTAGATATTATAAGGAAAAATGTGAAAACCTTAGCCATGGGGAGAATATATTGTATTTTTTGACGTAACCAAGGTATGCATAAACAGGTTTGAATTTTTTGATTGTTGAATTTATGTATTACAGTCATGAAACACTGACTTTACTTAATAAAAATTCTATCCTTGTTATTTAAAACAGCATACTTTACCCACTCCAAATATCTCTCCTTTGATTTGAGTATTTTAAGACTTATCAAATTTTCCAGCATCATTTGAGAAACAGGTTGAATTTATTTGTGTTTATAGACAGGATGTTTGGAGTTTCATAGTAGAGTATTAAGTCTAATCACTCTATTGTATAGGACCATTTAAGGGGAAATGATTCTTTGATCTTAAAAGTCTGTGGAGAAGCTAAGTCAGGGTTGTGACTTCAGAGCTGGAAAGCTTTCTTTGCCACTTTGAGAACACCTGATTGTCTTCAACATACTACACTAATTTTGCTTTCTTTAAAATCTGAAATAAACAGGAAGAAAATAGGGACTCTTTTCATTATGGGTACTGATTATGATCTTTAAAAGTATGTTTTTTTTTATATTGACCTGACCTTAATGTTAACTGTTTTCAGACTTGTCAGGACTCTATGTCTATGGTACTTACCCATTTACCTATATGAAATAACTAAAAGACTTACTTAACATTCTTTCATTAAAAATTTAGAGTAGTATTGCTAATTTTCTAAGTGACTTAAAATATGTAAAATATTTATTCATATATTTTATGTCTACATTCTGTTTAATTGTATTTTAAAAGTAAAAATTTTAATGCATATTCATGTTAACCTGTTGTTCTGTTTCTTCCATACTCGAAGGATAACTTAAAAAATATATTTAGGGACTTCTTTTTGTTCACTTTGTTTCTTAGCTTAAAACATATATTTCAAAATGTGTGAAGTACACATAATTATATCTAATATGGACTTGAATTTTATGTTGGAAAACACTGAGTTTGTTTTCTGTGCCAAGTTTTTGGTGGCTTAATCTCTGCATACTTTCCACCATATCAGACAAATGATGTGCCTACATGAGGGCAAAAAATACAAAGTTATTTCCTAGCATACTAGTTTAAGAACTTTTTTTTAATGATCTAGAATTCATACCCCCAGTACCCCCCCAAACAGCCATGGTGCTTTTTATTTCCTTTATTATGCTATACAAATTTGTTGCAAAGATGAATGCTATCTAGTTGTGTAAACTTTTAAAGCTTTTAAATTTTGTTTTGTGTTCTAAAATGAAACTTGTTTAATATCTGGGCTTTCTCTCTCTCCTTTCCTTATATAATTTCACATATCTGTTACTGCAGAGGTAGCCTAAGTTTGGATGATTTTCGGTAAGTCTTGAGACAGCATGTGATTTTTTTTCTATATAAATTATCTGTTTAAGTTCAGAAAGTATACCCAAAACAACCTAAGTACAACAAAATGGAAAAAGAAACACTGCTATTACTACTGCTTTTATATCAGCTATTTGAGATATCCATTCATTTATTCATTTATTCATTTATTTAAAAATTTTAGTTAAATTCAGTTTAGTTAACATGTACTGTATTATTAGTTTAAGGGGTAGAACTGAGCGACTCATCAGTTGCATATAACACCTAGGACTCATAATATGCCCTTCTTAAAGACCGTCATCCAATTATCCAATCCCCTACCCATCTCCCCCGTTTGTTTCCTGTGGTTAAAAGTCTCTTATGATTTGCCTCCCTCTCTGTTTTCATCTTATTGATTTTTAGGATATCCTTTTTTTTTTTTTTAAAGATTTTATTTATTTAGTTGAGAGAGGGAAAGAGAGAGAAGGAGCAGAAGCAGGGGGAGGGGCAGGCTCCTTGCTGAGCAAAGAACCAGAGGCGGGACTCTATTCCAGGACCCTGGGATCATGACCTGAGCTGAAGGCAGAGGCTTAACCTACTGAGCCACCAGGTGTCCCTGGGATATTCTTTTAAAATTAACCTCTAACTTGATTTTAGATATCTTCTTTTTGTTTTCTTTCTTTTCTTCTTTCTTTCTTTTCTTTCTTGCTCTTTCTTTCTTTTTTTTTTAAATTTTATCTGTTTTTTGAAGTAAACTCCATGCCCAGTGTGGAGATTGAACTCACAACCCTGAGATAAGTCTCATGCTCTACCAACTGAGCAACCAGGCCCCTCAGCTATCTCCTTTTTGAAATAGCATGATATATGTCATAAAATAAAAATGTCAGTTTAAAATAAAAGGAAAACCAGTATTCACTGTTCAAAGCGATTCATTTTTTTGTTACTGGTTTTGCTATGCTACTTTTAGAATAACTTGTGTTTAAAGAACTTTTTTTTTTTTTTTTAAGCAAGAAGCACAGTATTTGTGTATTTCTGGGGATAATCAGAAGTGAAATATTTTTTAAAATGTCAGATTTCAAAAAGCCCAATTTTTTATAATCTATCTAAATTCTGGAGATTTTAGTAATAATTTATTAACATTTAAAACATAATTGGTTTTAGAAACACTATCAGAATTATGTTTACAGTTCTGGATTTAAAAAAAACAACACTGAATGCTTGTTTAAATAAAATGATCTTGTACCTTTTTTACTACTATCTGCTTATTTGAGTGTTTCCAGTTTTAAAATAAGTTTGATTTGCTCTTTAGACATGTATAAAATGCACGTCATTAATGTACCAGGTGTAATTGAAACTTGGTCAGTTTATTTTTATTTCTGTAATTGTTGCATTATTTCAGTAAATAAATTTTGCTTATGGGGATAATAGCTATCCATTAAGTTAAGCATCCAAAACAAACTTTTTAGGATTTTAAAGTAGCCATTTTTGTTTGGGTATCTGTTGTATGGGCAGCATTACATAGTGAGCATGAGTTTTAGATTGAGTAAAAATTCTGTTTTTCTTTCTTGAAACATGGCACAGTAGGCTGTAATGGAGGAAATCTTTGCTGCTTTTTATCATGTTTTTGTTGTTGCTTTCCAGCTATTTCTGCTTTTAGAAATTTACTTTTGAAAAAAATTATAAAACCAGTATTTAATATGTATGTTAGAGCAGGCTGCTTCCTTAGGCTACATTTGCTTTTGTACTTATATTTATTGCTAACCATTCCCTTTGGCATTTTATCTTTTTTTGTTACTTTGAAGTTTGTTACTTTGCATTTATACTTCATTCTTGTTTTGAGTTTATGATTATAAAGTTGAAGTTTGCTTAAAAATTTTCAGTTGCAGAGGACAGAATTTTTTTAAGGTCGTCCTAAAAATGAAGGACTGAGAAGGTCATAGTTTTATATTTTTTTATTACACTATGTTATTTTAACAGTACAGTTCTAAATGGCTACATTGTTTTGAATGTTGATCTTACCATATTTTTTATGTTATTTCAAAATATGTATGGTAGTGAGTACTGTGCACCACTAGGGGGCTCTCATCTTTTAAACATTTTAGTTCAGTTAATGTTTTAAATAGCAGGTAAATTCCAAACATTTTTTAGTGAATATTGTCCCATTTATTCATAGCCCCAAATTTAAACTTTAAATGTTCTGTCACTTTTGGCTTCTGAGATGTTGGGACGCCATCTATGACTAAGTACTCCAAAGAGTTACATTAGCTCTACCTTCAGTTTACCCTTTTCACAGCAATTTTTATTACTGCGTAGACTAAACTAGACTGTCATGATCATTTGCTATGTACTTGATACATTTTTGTTTAATATTTAGGAGCACACAGAAAAGAGGAGAATCATTTGGAATCAGCAGAATAGGTAGCAAAATTAAAGGAGTATTTAAAAGTACCACAATGGAAGGAGCTATGTTGCCTAATTATGGGTTAGCTGAAGGTGAAGATGACTTTGTAAGTAAAAATTCTTCAATTTAATATATGTATAAATTCAGACCTACAATGGCATAAAAAATTGGACATGCTTATTTTCTATTTTCTCCTGTCTTTATTTTACTTATTTCAGACTTCTTCTCTATCCTTTTTTTTTCATTAGTTATTATAGTTTTATGATGCAAATCTAATTTGTAAAGATCATGAGCACTAAATTAACTTCTTGTTAAGATCAGAATGGTTTTTGCTTAGCTCAGATAGTTCTAATAGTCAAACAATTTACCATCTTGCAGTTAGGCTTTTACTTTGTATCCTGATCTTACCTCTTTCCAGCCATCTGGTCGGGGCAAACAGAATTGTTGCTAAATCTCCTTACTCTTTGATATTCAAACTGTGATTGGTGTATCAACAGCATCAGTATTTCCTGGGAGCTTATTATAAGTGCAGAATCTCTGGTTCCATCTTAGACCTACTGAATCAGTTTGCATTTTAACAAGATTTCTGGTTGATTTATATGCACATTACACCCACCATGCTATTTTATCCCTGTGATCTTTGCACATACTGTCCTTGGAATACCCTTCCTTTATTTACCTAGAAAATGCATTCTTAACTTTCAGAATCCAGCTACTTCCCTTAAGCCCTTATTTGGGTCCTCAAGTAGAATTGAACATTCCCTTTTTTGTTGCCCTTGTTAGATCAAATATGTTAAAGCATGCACCCAAAATTGTATTTGAAATGAAATATTTATAATTGTTTTCCCTACCAGTTAGTTCCATAAAGACAGATACTGTCTCATCTCTGCTTTTTATCAGTTGAACAACTCTTTATTTATTTATTTATTGAACAAATCTTTATTAAACAGAGTTCCAGGATCCTTGTTTTGCTCTTTAATGATTCAGCAGTGGGGATAAAATGATGATTAAGATAGAGTCTTTGCCCTTAAGAGATTTACTAACCTGGATATCAAAAGGGATGAATAGTAGTGATTGGATTGGCAATGACCAAGAAGAAAGATTGGGGGAGAGAAGAGTATATAAATCCATTTTTTTTCTTTTACTCCTTCCTTTTGACCTCTGTCACATTGCATGGTGAATTGTTAAGGAGATTCATTGCTGCTTCATAATTTAGGTGGAAAAAAAGCTCAATTCTTTTTTTTTTCTTTCTTAGGTAATCCAGATATATCTGTTTATGCCCTTGTCTTTTCTTAAAAGTATGGGTAGAAGAAAGATAGTAGTAGATCAGAGGAGGTAGTCGTTTCTCAAAATAATGTTTATTTATGTATTTTCAAAAATTTAAGCGTATTATAGTCTGTTTTTTATTTTATTTTATTATTTTATTTTACTTTATTTTAAGGATTTTATTTATTTGACACAGACAGCGAGAGAGGGAAGACAAGCAGGGAGAGGGAGATGCAGGCTTCCCACTGAGCAGGGAGCCTGATAGGAAGCTCTATCCCAGCACTCTGGGATCACCCCCTGAGGTGAACGCAGACGCTTAATGACTGAGCCACCCAGGTGCCCTGTCTCAGTTTTTTAATTATACAGAAAAGTGGAAACATTTAAAATATCATCCATAATCCTACCACTCAGTAAGCACTTTTGGTAACATTTTGGTGATTTAAAAAAAAAACACCACAAACTTTTCCTTTCTCATCCACATAGATTAGGCTACATTATGTATGTAGGTTGCTATCCCACTCCCTTACCACTTAATATTAAAATGAAAGCATTTACCCATGTTACTGTGAACTTTCCAAAACAATTTTGTTTGGGAACTTGTACTTATTTTTTATTCTGCATGACTACTTGAAATATAAGCTGGGTTTTTGTGGGTTTTTTTGTGAATTTCTCGGGTTTTTTGTTTGTTTGTTTTGTTTTTGTTTTTGTTTTTTTGCTTCAGGAATAGGAGGATAGTCTTTAAAAAGGTGAGAGAGTTCTGTTTCGTAGTGACCCAAGGAAGAAGAAGATACTTGATTTGGAAGCAAAGATAGTGACAAGGAAAAGTATAAGGAGGGAGCAAACTAATCTCTAATACTCTAAAAAGAGAATGCATAGGTGAATAGGCTGTTGACCCAGACCAAGATGTTATCAGTTAGGATTTAGAGGGCACTGTGCTAGTTTTTTTTTTTTTTTTTTTTTTTAAAGTTTATTTTTTAAAGTAGTCTATAACCTCAACGTGGGGCTTGAACTCATGACCCCAAGATCAAGAGTTGCATGTTCTTCCAACTGAGGCAACCAGGTACCCCAGTACTGTTCTAATTCTAAGCTGTGGGACCTTGAGAAATCTTTGTCTTGTTGAGGAAGTTTAGGGGGAAGGGAAATTGCCAGTTTCACTACCAAGGTTGAAGTGGTGTGTGATTCGCATTTGGGACCTAGAAGACATTTTCTTTTAGAAACCTTGATGTGATCATTTGGTGGCAGTGCCTCCTTGCTATGTGACCTTGGATAAGTTGCTTAATTTTATTGTGACTTAAGTTTCCTCACATGTGAAATGAGGATGAAAGTATCTAGCTTACATAATAAAGGTGTTGTGAGGATTAAACAACTAATATGCACGGAGCACTTAGGTCGGTGCCTAGCATATGGTAAGTGCAATAAAGCACTATATAGTATTATAATAGCATCAATTCTTATAAATATATGGGTGTAAATTATGGATTAGATTGACATATGTATCCTGGCCTGGGAACCAAAATCCAGTTCATAAAATTGAGTGTATTTGAAAGTGTTCATCTGTGCAAGTTAAGAACTGATTTGCAAATAAACTTTTGGAATGTAATATGCCCATTGGTATGCTGGCAGTTCTCTCCATATAGGAAAAGATAATAATGAACATTAGATTTCTTAAGGAAATTGGGGGACATCTTTTTGCCTCTTATGCTCTGCCACCCTTATTCTCCATCCTTTCTGTAGAGGGAAGATCTGTATGAAAACGGAAAAGTCCTTTGTTTTCCTTTTCATTAAATTTTGGTTTATAATAGTCACTTACTTTCAAATAACATTAAAGGAAGCCCTGAAAATTCTTTAGAGAAATACTGTCCTAGAGATTATTCATTAAGCTTTTTTGATATAAATACTATTTAAATGGTAACTGTAACATTAATACATTTTAAACATTTGTCCTTTGTTTCATGGGTAGTTTCATGTTGCTAAGAATTTTGTTCTCTCAGTTTGTTTCTTAGATTGATTTTGGGGAACTTTTTATTTAAGAATGTCTGTTTTCTTTTTTAAAGTAAACTCTACACCCATGATGGGGCTTGAGCTTACAACGTTGAGATCAGGAGTCACGTGCTTCACTGACTGAGCCAGCCAGGTGAACCAAGAGTGTCTATTTTTTGGCATTTAGTCAGCTTGTTAAACAAGTTATCTGTCATTTTATGATCCAGTTACCCTTCTGATATCTCAGAAGCTGAATCCATTAATAAAAATACAGTTGTAATAACCTAGAAAATGCTACTCTGTACCTCAGGTTCCAAGTAGTGGAGTGGGCACTTGCCTCACACATTCTTCCTCTGTTTTTCTTTCAGGTATATAAGGAGATAGTGTTGTCCCATAAAAGGCAAAAACCAATACATATCATCTGTTTTTATAGTTTCTTTTTTTCTTTTTAGGACTTGAAGACTTTTTCTTTCCAATAGAGTGTTAAGACATCCTTCTAATATCACTAATAGTCTTATTAGGGATTACAGGAAGCCATTTTCGGGCAAGAACAGAAAAGGATAATTGCTAAGGGACTTTTTGGGGGAAGGAAATAATTCACTTAGAAGAGAGGTGACGCCAGGTATGGGGAAAAAAGTAGAACTGAGAGTGAAGGTAGGGTGCTAAAATTCTGGAAAGGAATCTCTCTACTATTCATTTGCTCTGAATAGACTACTCAGAATTTTCTTCAGTGTGCACAGTTTTTGATTCATTGTCTTAAATATGTTCAGGAGGCACCTGGGTGGCTCAGTCGTTAAGCCTCTGCCTTAGGCTCAGGTCATGAGTGCAGGGTCCTAGGATCAAGCCCCCACATCAGGCTCCCTGCTCAGTGGGAGACCTGCTTCTCCCTGCTTGTGTTCCCTCGCTCTGTCAAATAAATAAATGAAATCTTAACAAAAAATAGGATGTTCAAGATGGATGTATTTTAGCTATAGTAGTTTGCCTTCTTTAACATGAATTTGAGATGTATAGGTGATCAGGTGTTTTAATGTGTTAAAATTCAGAGGTCCTCTTCTAATTTAATGAAGTAGAGATAGTTTTTCCTTTATGTATATTTCCAGAACATGTTTAAAATTCCTTTTTAAAAATATCCTTCAAGTAATATTTTAAAATACTATTTTAAACATTTATATTATTAAAATTTTAGAAGCCAGGAGATGAAAAAAGAAACTTAATTTTGTGGAGGTGGGTCCCTTTCAGGTCATTTTTCATTTTTATATTACTTAGCTGCAGTGAATATATTTATACTTGTGCCTTTTCCACAGTTTAAAAAAAAATTTTACTTGGAATAAATATTTTCATTAGATCACATTCCCAGAAATGGAATTATAGCTCTTCCCTAGCTTACAGTGGGAATACATTCTGATAAATCCATTGTAAGTTGAAAATTCATTTTTTAAATTTTTTATTATTTTTTTAAATTTTAAAAGATTTTATAGATTTGAGAGAGAGAAAGAGAGTGTGCAGTGAGTCGGGGGTGGGTTAGAGGCAGAGGGAGAAGCAGACTCTGCTGAGCAGAGAGCCCGACGCTACACTAAAAATGCATTTAATACACCTAGTCTGCTGAACATCATAGCTTAGCCTAGCCTACTGTAAGCAAGCTCAGAACACTTAGATTAGCCTGCAGTTGAGCAAAATCATTTAACACAAGGCTGTTTTATAATAAGGTGTTGACTATGTCACGTAATTTACAGAATACTGAAAGTGACAAAGAATGGCTGTTTGAGTACAGAATGGCTGTAGGTGTATTGGTTGTTTACCTTCGTGATAGAGTAGCTGACTGGGAACTGTGGCTTGCTGCTACCTCCCAGTATCACAGGAGATTATCACACGGCACACTGTTAGCCTGGGAAAATATATAAATTCAAAATTCAAAGTACAGTTTCTATTGAATGCATATCGCTTTTGCATCATAGTAAAGTTGAAAAATCATAAGTTGAAATGTCATAATTGGTGACCATTGTACTTAGTTAAAACTGTTCTGTTACTCTCAATACATATTGTTAGAGTGAAAAATATCAAACCATTAATTTTTACTTCTTGTTACCATAGTTAAATATTTTTCTCTATTTGTATATTTTCAATATCTTTAATTCCCAAAGTGCCTATTTTCTCTCTTCTATGGAATTTTCATATTTAGGTGATGTAATAAAACCTGGAGTTGATGCTAGTAATTTGTTGTTTTTAATTTTTATATTTTTAGTAGAAAATTTGGTATCGCCTAATTTCAAAAGTTTTGTATTAGAAAATTATGGAATTTATATGGACATATTCTTTATAGTTGTATCTTGTATGTTATAGGTCTAAAGGACCTGGAAATAGTAGATTTTTCCTGATGATGTTTTTCCAGATTGAAGAAGGTATTGTTGTAATGGAAGATGATTCTCCAGTGGAAGCTGTGAGCACACCTAATACTCCCCGAAACCTTGCTGCATGGAAAATTAGCATTCCATATGTAGACTTTTTTGAAGATCCTTCTTCTGAAAGGAAAGAAAAAAAGGAGAGAATACCTGTTTTTTGTATTGATGTCGAAAGAAATGATCGAAGAGCAGGTAGGACACTTTATGAATACCTTTCTTTTCTTTTTTTTTAGTAAAGCAAAGCAAAATATTTTATTTATTTTTTTAATAATAATTTATTTTATATTTTCAGTGTTCGAAGATTCATTGTTTATGTCCCACACCCAGTGCTCCATGCAATACCCACCACCAGGCTCACCCATCTCCATCCCCCTCCTTTCCAAAACTCTCAGTTTGTTTCTCAGAGTCCAAAGTCTCTCATGCTTCATCTCCCTCTCTGATTTATCGCAGTTTGCATTTCCTTTCCTTCTCCTACTGTCTTCCATGTTACTCCTTATGCTTCCCAAGTAAGTGAAATCATATGATACTTTACTTTCTCTGCTTGGCTCATCTCACTCAGCAAAATCTACTCCAGTCCTGTCCGAGTTGCTACAAGTCAGGTATTCATTCTTTCTGATGGAGGTGTAGTACTCCATTGTATATACATGCCATATCTTCTTTAGCCATTCATTTGTTGAACGGCCCCTGGGCTCTTTCCGCAGTTTGGCGATTGTGGCCATTGCTGCTATGAGCATTGGGGTACATATGGCCCTTGTTTTCACTACATCTGTATCTTTGGGGTAAATACCCAGTAGTACAATTGCAGGGTCATAGGGTAGCTCTATTTTTAACTTTTTAAGGAATCTCTCTACATTGTTTTCCAAAGTGGCTGCATCAACTTGCATTCCCACAAACAGTGTAAGAGGGTTCCCCTTTCTCCACAGCCTCTCCAACACTTGTTGTTTCCTGTCCTGTTAATTTTGGCCATATGAATACCTTTCTTAAAAGATGCCAATTAGTCTGTATTTATCAGGAATGATGAACATTTTTCCATTTCTAACTTTTGAGTGTGACTGCACATCTGAAAGATAAGTGTCTGAATGGAAAGCTGAATGAAGGCTTAGGCTTTTGTAGTTTATCTCTAATACCACTTAGCTAATTTATTCAACTAATACATACTAAAAACGCAGATGGGTGTGAGACATTTTGACAGAGCAACAAGGCATTTTCTGTAATGTTCTTTAAATGGTTCTCCTGCCATTGTCATTAGTCATTATACTTAATTGACTGTAAGTAATGCATATAGCAGTGTATCAGGTATTATACCAATTTCATTAAGACAGTATTTTTCCTCCATTGTTGTGGGCTAATTAAAATTTACAAAAATATGGTAAAACACAATGTGGCAAGTTTTCCTTATGTTTTACTATCTTTTTTCTTTTAGTTTCAGGTGTGAACTAATAGAGAAGGGGGTAAATGGCATCCATAGCAAGGATGGGTTTTGTCCAAGAATTGGGGGCATTCAGTGTAAACAAAAGCGCACCAAAGTTGTGCACATTTTGGGAATGATAGAAAAATGAAGTTGAGCTTAGGAAGAGGGCACTGTCTATTGTGAAAGAAAGAAAAAAAGTGGCAGTGTTAGGAAATGGTTTGGAGAGAGGAGTGACGAAGTGTTAGCTTGAACATCAGTGCTGATAATTCCCCTTATTTGTTCTTCAAAAAATAATAGATTTTAAAATTTTTTCTTAGAAGTTAATCCTACTTCAAGAAATAAAACATAGGAATGGGAAAGGAAGAATGCTTGGAGTAGCTATCTATGATTTTTCCTGTTATAACTAAGTACCAGGCAGAGTCTTGCTCTGTCCAGTTTAGAGTCAGTGCTACTTGATTTTGCTGTTATTGCCATTCAGTCTTGCCTATTGCTTTTCTAGCTCAGTGGTCTAATAGGTGTAGAGATAAACCATTGTTGATTTTATAGTCTGATTTCAGTTTCAAACATAGTTTTGTATGTATCTTTGTGTGCTGTTTCTACTGATTTGCATTTTAAGTGTTGGAAAGAATTGATAAATACTGTAATTACTTTTGGGGTTCAACTACTTCTATGCCTAGTACTTAAAGTCTGGCTCTATTCCCACACTGTTCTCGTTTCTCAGGAAATTATTTTAAACTTCTGACTCTTCAGATATAAATCTCTATCATTATAAGTAAATTTGTGTGAACATGTAACTTACGTTCTTTTCAAAGGTTACATATGATATACTTTTAAATATATTTTGTTTTTTGCCTTTTGCACAGACATTAATTTTTGTGCTTTATTTTTAGAAGTTTGCCTTAATAATTTAGCCATAAAATTTAAACCAAAAAAATCTAAAACCAAGGATTATTTTTCTCAGCAGTGCTACAGACTTTGACTGTCAGTGTAATGTACTTTTAGGAAGCTATGGCCCATGAGGTGAAAAAAGTGCATCATTTAAATACTGTGTTGATTTTATAGTGTAGCCAAATAGCAATTTTAGGATTTTAAAAACCAAAAGTAAATATGATATAGATTTTTTAAGACCAGTGTTGAAGAAGAAAAATTCAGTTTCCTTTATAGATTGTGACTGTATCATGTTTTTTCTTTATTTGAGAGAGAAAGAGAGAGAGCAGGAGCAAGGGGAAGAGGCAGAGGGAGAGAGAAGGGGAGAGGCAGGTTCCCTCCTGAGCAGGGAGCCTCATGTAGGGCTCAATCCTGGGACCCTAGGATCATGACCTGAGTTGAATGCAAATACTTAGCTGACTGAGCCACCCAGGTGCCCCATCATGTTTTTTTCTAAATACAGATTCTGTTTTGGGTTATTGTGATTTTGGTTGACTTTATACATTGCATTTCCAAATCTATGCTAGAATGACATGAGATGCTAATAATAGCAGTTAACATTTTTGGGGTTCTTACTCTCTGCTGTGTACTGTACAGAAGTGATTTAGGTAGATCTTTTTTTTTTTTTTAAGATTTTATTTATTTGACAGAGAGAAATACAGCCAGAGAGGGAACACAAGCAGGGGGAGTGAGAGAGGAAGAAGCAGGCTTCCCGCTGATCAGGGAGCCCGATGTGGGACTTGATCCCAGGTCTCTGGGATCACGACCTGAGCCGAAGGCAGTCTCTTAACCAACTGAGCCACCCAGGCGCCCCTAGGTGGATTATTTTATGTAATGGGTAGAGTGATTTTTGTTCTAAGCAATTTAAGGCTCACTGAGGTTATTTGTTCAAGTTCACTTACTAATGGGGGAACTGGGATTGGAATAGGTGGTCTGACCCAACTCATTCTGTAAACCATTACTTTGTACTATTCAGTTTGGTAGCCACTAGCTACATGTATCAGTGAAAATTAAATTACATTAAACTTATAGTTCCTTAACACTTACAATAGCCACATTTCAAATGATCAGTAACTACATGCGGCTAATAGCTACTATATTAGTGCAGATAATATGAAACATTTTCAGAATTGCAGAAACTCTCTTAGATCTAGACAATTGGTAAATATTTGAGAGGCCCAAAATCTATTATAAGGTTTTATGAAATACATTATTTATTTCTGTGACATTTTAAAAATAATAACTGCATTGTTTTTTAAAATTTGTCAGCTCTGGGATTGTGTTGTAGAAAACTGTATTTATTACTGAAATAACTTCATAAATAGGTTAAAATTATCAATCGCTTAAGAAATTTAAAATTAAGGGCGCCTGGGTGGCTCAGTTGGTTCAGCGACTGCCTTCGACTCAGGTCATGATCCCGGAGACCCGGGATCGAGTCCCACATCGGGCTCCCTGCTCGTCGGGAGGCCTGCTTCTCCCTCTCTCACTCCCCCTGCTTGTGTTCCCTCTCTGGCTGTGTTTCTCTCTGTCAAATAAATAAATTAAAAAAAAATTTTAAATTAAAATATGGAATAAAATATGTTAATATGATATTAAGAAATAAATTAAGACTGGCATAATTTCCAATAGTAGTTTATAAAATTATTTATTACTAATTGTGTATTCATTCAATTTACAGTTGGGCATGAGCCTGAACATTGGTCTGTCTATAGAAGATACCTAGAATTCTATGTACTTGAATCAAAACTAACAGAATTTCATGGTATGTTGTTTTTGTATAAAATGTTACATTTTAGCACTAGCTTTCTTGAAGCTGTTGAACCAGATAAATTTTTTGTTTTTAAGTAATTATATCAAGAAAATATAACAGTAACACTTGTGTATATTGCTGTTCATAATAAGAATGTACTGTTTTTACCTTATTTCTGGCTTATATTTTTAAAGTTTTTACAGTGCACATTTATTGCTTTTTAAATACTAATGTTAAAATTTAAAAGGTAGCTATTCTTTAATTGTATTTTTTTTTTTTTAAAGAAGATTTTATTTATTTATTAGAGAGAGAAAGGACATACAAGCAGGGGGAACAGCAGAGGGAGGAGGGAGAAGCAGGCTCTGCTGAGCAGCGAGCCTGTTGTAGGGCTTGATCCTAGGATCCTGGTATCATGACCTGAGCCGAAGGGAGATGCTCAACAGCCTGAGCCACCCAGGCGCCCCTCTTTAATTGTATTTCAGAAAAGATTCTCTTTCCAGTTGATTTTTTGTTTATCTCGATGCGACAGAGAATTTAAACCAGACATTTCAGAGTTGCTCTGTTCTTTTACCATCTTTCTTTTTTTATTTTTTTAATTTTTTCAAGATTTTATTTATTTATTTCACACAGAGAGATCACAAGTAGGCAGAGAGGCAGGCAGAGAGAGAGAGAGGAGGAAGCAGGGTCCCTGCTGAGCAGAGAGCCTGATGCGAGCCTCGATCCCAGGATCCTGAGATCATGAGCTGAAGGCTTTAACCCACTGAGCCACCCAGGCACCCTTTTATCATCTTTCTTGATAAACATGTTTGCTCTGCATCATGGCAAATGTTTTTTTGTTTTTAAGATTTTATTTACTGTTTGTTTGAGAGAGAGAGTGGGAGAGATCACGAGAGGGGAGAAGGTCAGAGTGAGAAGCAGACTTCCCACAGAGCTGGGACCCCAATGCGGGACTCCATCCTGGGACCTGGGATCATGACCTGAGGTGAAGGCAGTGGCTTAACCAACTGAGCCACCCACATGCCACATGGCAGATGTTTTGATTTAGCTCTTAGATGTGGAAACAAAACTTATAATATTTCTTTTAAAGATAGATCAGTCAGAAAAGGGGAACACTTTTCCTTTTTAGTTCTTCCCCTTAACCTTTCAGTCTCTCTTATCCATTTATTTTAGTTAACATCAGGGATGTAGTTATGAGGTATTTACAGTCATTTGTATGTAGAAGCATGAGTTTGATTTGTGTTTTTTGAATTTTTCTTTATTTCATTTATTTCTGTATTCATTTATTTATGAAAGAGAGCACAAGTGAGTAGGTGGGGTGGGGGAAAGGTCAGAGGGAGAGTGGTTGAGAGAGAGAGACTCTAAAGCAGGCTCCATGCCCACTGTGGAGCCCAATGTGGGCTTAATCTCACAATCCTGAGATCATGACCTGAGTCAAAGTCAAGAGGCAAACACTTAGCCGACTCAGCCACCCAAGCGCCCATGAATCTTTATTTTAGAGAAGCTTTGTGGAGTATCCCTGATCCAAATTTAGGTTGGTTCTGAATTGAGAAGGACAGGAACCTTTTTTACCCTTCCTCACTAAGAGCAAAGCCCATGATGAGGCAATTACAGGATGATAAGAAAATACAGGGTCCCATTCCAAACTCTTTGCTTAGATTTTGAATTTGTACTTGTCTTTAAATGGTTTTCTCTTTGGGACACCTCAAATGTCCCAAATGTGGCTCAGTCAGTTAAGCATCTGCTTTTGGCTCAGGTCATGATCCCAGCGTCCTGGGATCAGGTCCCGCATTGGGCTCCTTGCTCAGTGGGGAGCTTGCTTCTCCCTCTGCCTGCTGCTTGCATGCTCTCTCCTTGCTTGTGTGCTGTCTCACACAAATAAATAAAATCTTTAAAAAAAAAAAAAGTTTTCTCTTTGTTTCTGCCAGTCTTGTGCAATACCATCCTGATCTCCTCTGAGAACTTTTTCTTTGGGTTTAAAGTTGAGAGAAGACCTGTAATTCATACTTTAAAGCCCGGGATCAACCGAAGTTGGTTGGATTCCCAACAATGTTTTCTTTTTTGGTATTTAAATTTGTAAAATCAGCCCTGTTTGAGAAAGCATGTTCATGGTTTGTTTGTTGTTGTTGTTGTTTTTTTAAGGTTAATTTATTTATTTGACACAGAGAAAGAGAGAGAGAGAGAGAGAGGGAGAGAGTTGGGGGAGGGGCAGAGGGAGAGAGAGAATCTTAGCAGGCTCCATGCCCAGTGTGGAGACCAATGCTGGGCTTGATCTCATCACCCTGAGATCATGACCTGAGCCAAAACCAAGAGTTGGTTGCTAAAGTGACTGAACTACTCAGGTGCCCCATGTCCATGATTTTTAAACTTTGTTTTTAAATCTTGTATGGTATTGGCAACATGCTACCTTTTTTTCCCATGAGAGAGTAGGTATTTTTCTTTGTAAGGTTTTGTCTGATAGAATCCCACAAACTTCAAAATAATCTTGTGGTATTTTTTTGAGGCTTTTTTACTAGTATAGAAGGCTTTAGATAAATCTGTGTCAACAAGAGTTGGCGATCAGTTTGGTTATCAGTAGACACAGGTTCTTGGGTCTGGACTTCAAACTTGAAGCTTATGGACTTTGTCAAGATTAATTAATTAATTATGTAATTAACCTTTTAAAAAGATTTTATTTATTTACCTGATAGAGCATGACCAGGGGGAGCAGCAGAAGGAGAGGGAGAAACAGACTCCCCACTTAGCAGGGAGCCCAGTGCCAGGGCTGGAGCCCAATGCAGGGCTTGATCCTAGGACCCCGGGATCATGACCTGAGCCAAAGGCAGATGCTTAACTGACTGAGCCATTTAGGTGCCCCTGGTCCAGATTATTTAAAAGATAATGCCATATTTCTATAAGAGGGAACATTGTGAATCTGAATTTGCTGTAGTAAATTATAAATTAGGTTTTTAAAATAGTAGCAGAACATAGTATTAACTTTCATATATATTAATTTCAGGCACATTTCCTGATGCCCAGCTTCCTTCCAAGAGAATCATTGGCCCTAAAAATTATGAATTCTTGAAGTCAAAGAGAGAAGAGTTTCAGGAATATTTACAGGTTGAGTACCAACTCACTTTAAAACATTGCTAATCATACAATTATCTAATTTGTCTTTTTTTTCTCTTGTATACATATATTTTGTTTTACA
Organism: Spilogale gracilis; assembly: GCA_004023965.1. NCBI lineage: Eukaryota > Metazoa > Chordata > Mammalia > Carnivora > Mephitidae > Spilogale > Spilogale gracilis. Next base: position 14,010 of record PITA01004109.1, on the reverse strand, counting down.
GATACCTGTCAGTGTGGATTTCTAAAATTCTTTCAAGATTTTTTTTTTCCATGTGAAAATGAGTTATTTTGAAAAGTACTTTTTAGGGGCTCCTGGGTAGTTTAGTTTGGTTAAGCATCCGACTCTTGATTTCAGCTCAGGTTATGATCTGAGGGTCGTCAGATTGAGCACCATGTCGGGCTTCATGGAAGTCTGTTTAAGATTCTCTCTCTCTCCCTTTCCCCCCTCCCTTCTGTTTGTGCACTCTCTGTCTCTCAAAAAAAAGAGTATACTCTTTGAAAACAATGATCACCAATGAAATACCACGTATTTCCTTAGAGGAAGAAAAATTGTATGTTGGGGTTAGTTTAAAATTTTTGATGTGAGAAGATAAAGAAAAACTTGTTGTGTAGGATGAAATGCATTCTATGTATACTGGGTAGTTTTTTTGATGTTCTTAACTTTTTTAAAAAAAATTATTATTTTTTAAAGTAATCTCTGCCCAAAATGTAGAGTTTGAACTTAACACCCCAAGATCAAGAGTTGAATACTCTACTGACTAAATTAGCCAGGTGCCCCTTTTGTCTTGTTTTCTGTTTGATTTTGTGTTTAGCACTTCTGACCTTGTGAATCTTCCCTCCCATTTTATTCCTCAGTTTTTTTTCTTTTGCAATTTGTAGATGTTTTTCCAGTTTTTCTGTATCTCCTGAATCTCTACCAGTCACCACTTGGAATTGAATTTTATTTTTTTCATTGTGTGCACAGTGTTATGTAAACAATGTAATTGGTATGTTATTTCCATTGTTAGTACAGTCAGCCAAAATCAAGAGTTAGATGCTTAACTAAAATTGATTTACACTTCTCTAAAATTAATGACTGTATTTCTTAATGAAGTGTGTAAGGCCAAAAAGTGGATACTTTTGTTTTGTTTTATTAAAAAAAAAAATCTTTTTTTATTTGGGCATGGAATTTTGTAGATTTTGTTGTTAATTCAGTTAAATTTGGATGCCTCTTTGCCCAAAATAAGTACTTTTTAAATGAAGAATACCCATCAGTATAAAAGGATGTTTATATATCTTGTATTTGAACAGTTGAATACTTCAACCCAGAAAATATTTGTTATATAATTTTTTGGTATAACTACTGCAAGGATATTTGGACATTTTATATAGTAGTGTTAACCTTTGCTTTTGTACCATTAACCCATTATTTGAATGAACTAAATCTTTCTAATAACTAGAGCACCACATTCTAGAAGAGTATTTTCTGGTGATATGGAGCTTAAGGTTATAGTTACTGGTATTTCATTTATACAGATTTCTGCTCATAAAGTTTGTAACTGTTTCAAGTTACAAAACGATTATTAGGTAAGACTGGGTTCATTTTGGCTTTAAAAAGTCAGTTTATCTTATAATTAAATAGTGTTGCAAGAAGAACAGACAACAGATTTTCCAAATTGTTTTACATTTTCCACCTTTAGTTTTCTGCAGAACCCTTTGTGCCGGCTTCTTTTAATTATCAAGAAAGTAATATAATATTGTAGTACTTGTTTTATAGTTGAGAAACAGAGAAACATAATGTTTAATCTTTCTTCCTGTGTAGCAGGTACTGTGCTAAATGCTTTATATAGCAACCCTGTAAAGTAAGTAGTATTATTTTCATCTTACATGTGAGGAAACTCTTAAGTAATTTAGGAACTTAGCTTCTAGGTGCACCTCATTGGTAAGTGGAAGAGCTAGAATTCAAACCTTTCATGTCTGACTGTAGAGGCTGAGATCTTAGCTGCCATGTTGATACTATTCTTTCTACAAATGTAGCATTGTTTTTCTGAATATAAAATAGCTTCTGAGGATTAAAAAATTTTTTTTTGTTGTTCTTATTGTAATATAGTTTTGATGACCCTTTTGAGTCGCCCTCCCCAATTTTTTTCTTTTTTCATTCAAGAAACTTCTGCAGCATCCCGAACTGAGTAATAGTCAACTTCTGGCAGATTTTCTCTCCCCCAATGGTGGGGAAACACAGTTTCTTGATAAGATACTACCAGATGTAAATCTTGGTAAGTCAATTTAAAGAATCCCATGTCTATGAGGATAAACTGAAAACAATCAGCATTTTCAGATTAATGTAGAGGAAGAATTTATACAATGAAGCTATGTGTCAAATTCTAACAGACTTTTTATATACTATTAGTAGGAATATAAATTGGAAACTGCTTGGAAAAAGAGTTTGGTATGAAACTAGATGACTTAGCAGTCCCTCTCTGAAATATATACTCTAGAGAATCTTTTATTCATATTGAAGACTGTTTATAGTATCATTTTTTTATAGCCCAAACTGGAAATAATACAGATGTTCATTACCAGTAAGTCAATAGATAAATTGTGATAGAGTCATAAAATGAATACCTATAGCATCTAGCTATTTGCAAAACATTGATAATCTTAAAAGCATGGTGTTGAATGAAAGAAGCATAACACAGAAGAATATATACAGTATGATTTCTTTTATATAAAGTTCAATATAGACCACAGTAATAAGGAAAGCAGGATAAAGTTTGAATAAAATTGTTAAAGACATAATGGGAAGTAAAACACTATTTCTAAATATATTTTATATAATATAATCTTAGGTATATATAGAACTAAACAAATGAATTAAATATTACAAATGGGCATTTGGCTTTCATTTATAGCTTTTCAAATTAATACATTTAGTTGAGCCAGAATACTTGGTGTTTGTGCATGGAGGTTTTCCTATCAGGGGAAAATGTGAGGGCATTTTATATTTGGTTATATATATTTAGGAGACAGAATTGGGTAGACACGGTTGCTGACTATGTTTGACTGAAGGAGAAGAAATGATCAAAGATAACCCAGGTTTTTATTTAAACAGTTGGAGGGATGCTGTTACTTGCTGAGATAAAGGAATAAATTAAAAGCAGTTCTGAACTTGTTGAGCTTATAGAATCCAGTTAAAGAAGCTTTGTAAGGCAGGGAGGCCAGGAGGTGGGCAGATAGTAGAGATTTGAGTGTTATTTGAAATCAGATTGAGCAAATAAATTGGCTCAAGGAAGAACACGTAGAAGAGACAGAAAAGAACAGGATGATGCTCTGTAGTTTAAGGAACTTGGAGAATTCTTTTTTTTTTTTTTTAAGATTTATTTGTGAGAGAAAAAGTAAGCAGAGGGAGGGGGAGAGAGAGTCCTTAAGCAGATTCCCCACTGAGTGCGGAGCTTGACAGAAGGTTCGATCCTTGGACCCTAAGTTCGTGACCTGAGCCAAAATCAAGAGTCAGATGCTTAACTGACTAAGCCACCCTTGTGCCCCATGCACTTGGGGAATTCCTAGGAGGGAGGCATAGTTTATGGGGGTAGCAAAGGAGAAATAGTCCCATGGGAGAGAAATAGTCCCATTGGTCGTTTTTATGTTGTCAAACAATCTGCCATTTTAATTTGTTATTATGCCTCTTGCTGTTCCTGTAAGTCTACTTTTTTCTCAGTTGAACTGCAAGAAATTTTAAGTTGCATTTATCAGTTTTGATCAATTTTTGCAAGCATTTCTAATGTTTGAGAAAATATTAAGATGTTTGAAATTTTAAAATAAGGGAACCTAGAGATAAGATCAAGAAGAAATTTTGGCAAACAGGATTAGAATATGATTTCTTAATCTAAAATTCAGAATATAAGCTATTTAAATAGTCAGTGTGTTTTTGTTTTTAATTTTAGAGAGAGAATGATGAGCAGAGGGGAACGGCAGAGAGCGAGGGAGAGAGAGTGAGAGAACTTAAGTGGGCTCTACATTGAGTATGGAGCCTGATATGGGGCTTGGTCTCATGACCCTGTGATCGTGACCTGAGCCAAAATCAAGAGTTGGACACTTGACTGACTGAACCACCCAGGTGCCCCTAAATAGCCAGTGTAAATGTAGCAGTTCTTAAAACTTTTTGACTAACTTTTGCATGCTTTTAGATATCTTTATATGTTCATTATTGTTTAAAATCTTTTGAAAACATTTCTTACGGAAAATTTCAAATATATACAGAAGTAGAGAATTTTGTATAATAAACTTCTCATTCTGTTTCAGCAGTTACCAAGGCTTGGCTTGTTCACTCCCTTCCACCTCCCACCCCAATCCCTCTTTATTATTTTAATTAAATCCTAAATGTTGTATCTATAAATAGTTAAGAATACCATATTTATTGTAAATTTGTATTGAATGTGAAATGGTAAATCATTCATTTTTTACTGTTTTACTTTTTATTTGGCTGTTTAGTATTTAAGATTACGTAGTGAAGGGACACCTGGGTGGCTTTTTGGTTAAGCATCCCAGGGTCCTGGGATCAGCGCTACATCAGGGTCCCTGCTCAGCAGGGAGTCTGCTTCTCCGTTTCCCTCTACCTGCTGCTCCCCCTGCTTGTACTCTATCTCTCTCTGTCAAATGAATAAATCTTAAAAAAGAATAAAATTACCTAGTGAAGTATACATGTAAGCAGTTATGAGATACATTATGCCTTCATCAAATTAACATTTTATTTTTAATTGCAGGGAAAATTATAAAGTCTGTTCCTGGAAAACTAATGAAAGAGGTGAATAACTGATTTATATATATTTTGTAACATGATAGTTATAAGCATTTTTAAATATCAGTGAATCTTAATGGTTTATATGATTATTAAAAATCATAATCTTGATTTTTGATTTTCATACCATGATTTCTGTATCACAACAGAAAGGTCAGCATTTGGAACCTTTCATCATGAATTTCATTAATTCTTGTGAATCTCCAAAGCCTAAACCAAGTAAACCGGAACTGACTGTTCTCAGCCCTACTTCAGAAAACAATAAGAAGGTACTGTGTATTGCCTTAGAGTCATGAAGTTTGAAATTGTCTGACTTGAGACTTTTCCATTATAGGGAGAATCATGTGTTAATGAAATGAATGGCGGTGCCTGGGTGGCTCAGTAAGCCACTGCCTTCGGCTCAGGTCATGATCCCGGAGACCCGGGCTGAGCAGGAAGCCTGCTTCTCCCTCTCTCACTCCCCCTGCTCACAAACCCTCTCTGGCTGTGTTTCTCTCTGTCAAATAAATAAAATCTTTAAAAAAAAAAAAAAAAAGAAATGAATGGGATTTATATCCTTTATGTGGAAATCAGTTATGCAGTATAAGGAGGGTATTTTATACAGTGTCTTGCCTCTTTAACAGGTAAGTGTTTCTTTTGATAGTGGTATTTGTTAACTTCTGGCATTTCTGTATTTGGGGGATTTTTTAAGGTGGTTTTCTTAGATTGTAAATCAGTAACATCCAGTACTCAAGAAATTAGTTGATATAATGTATTTATATTGATGTGATATTTGTTTATCTCATTTCAGTGGCTTATGTAATATTTATCCATTCCTCAAGCAGGTACATTATCCTGTGCCTACTGTTGAGTACCAGGCACTGGAATATAAAGATACACTATCAGTTTGCAGGAAGCTCACTTTAGAGATTCCTGGGTGTCTCAGTCAGTTAAGTCTCTGCCTTTGGCTCAGGTCATGATCCTGGGATCAAGTCCTACATTGGGCTCCTTGCTTAGCAGGGAGCCTGCTTCTCCCTCTACCTGCTACTCCCCCGTTTGTGCTGTCTCTGGCACTCTCTTTCTGACAAATAAAGTTAAATTAAAAAAAAAAAAGAAGCAGCTCACTGTAGTTCCAGAATAGTGCTCAGCATGAAGAGCTATGTGAGCTCAAAGAATAGCCTTCCTTATTCCCACAAAAACTTCACTTTTTTGTTATTACTATAAAAGGTTTCTTTCAGATATTTTCACTTTGTAACTTTCTTTTTGGTAAGCAAATAGTTAATTTTTGTGTATTGATTTTTTAAGTTCAATAACCTTGCTAGACTTGTATTAACTTTAGTAATATATCTATTAATTCTTTTAGATTTACACACTTATGTGCAAATGATGGTTTTGTTTCATTCATGGCTTTGAACTACTGTACAAATAGTATGATTTCAGTGTTTCACCATTAAACTATATAGTATACCTTTTTTCATAGATATTCTTTATAAATAAGGTTAAGGAAGTTTACATTCATGTTTGTGGGTAGACTTGGCCTGTAATTTTTCTTTCTCATTCTATCCTTATCAAGTTCTGGTATAAAAGTTTTATTATGGGCAGCTGGGTGGCTCAGTTGGTTGAGTGTCTCCCTTTGGCTAGGGTCATGATCACAGGGTCCTGGGAATCAAGCCTCGCATCGGGCTCCCTGCTCTTTGGGGAGTCTGCTTCTCCCTCTGCCTCTGCCCCCCCCCATGTATCTTTCATGAATAAATGGATAAAACTTAAAAAAAAGTTATATTAATCTTTATCTATTTGCTGGTAAAGTTATAATTGGAATCACTAGTTCTTTAAATAACTGGTAGAACTGCTTGTTAAAGTCACCTAAGCATTGAGTTTTGTTTATAAGAAGGTTTTTTTTTTAAACCAACTAATTTCTTTAATGAATATGGTATTCTTCAGATTTGCATGTCAGTTTTTTTTCAAAGATTTTATTCATCTGAGAGAGAGAGAGAGAGAGAGAGAGAGAGAGTGTGTGTGTGTGTGTGTGTGTGTGTGTGTGTGAGAGAGAGAGAGAGAGCTGGGGGAGGAGCAGAGGGAGAGGCACAAGCGGACTTTGAGCTGAATGTGGAGCCTGATGCAGAGCTTGATCCCATGACCCCAAGATCATGACCTGAGCTAAAACCAAGAGTCAGAGCCAGTCATCTGAGCCACCCAGGTGCCCTAACATGAGTCAGTTTTGATAGGTATGTATATATATTTTTTTGAGGGAGAGCGGCAGAGGGAGAGAGAGAGAATCTTATGCAGGTTCTACACCCAGCTTGGAGCCTGATGCAGGGCTCCATCTTACAACCCTGAGATCATGACTGAGCCAAATCAAGAGCCAGGCACTTAACCAACTGAGCTACCTGGGCACCCCAGTAGGTTATATTTTTCTACATATTTTTTATTCTATCTAAATTTGAAAATGTTATTTATCTAAATTTGAAATGTTTTGGCCTAAAGTGGTTTTTTTCTGACATCTGTAGCTATGTCGCCTTTTATTTTTTCACATTATTTGTGTCTTTTTTTTTTCCCCCTTTATGATCAGTCTTGCCAAAGATTTTGTCCTTTTCATCTTACGGCTTGTTGATCTTAAGTCAGACTTTAGTTCCTTGATTTCTGCTATTTTATTATTAATATTACCAATAATAGACTTTTTTGCATATCTTGGGGGTAGGTAGAACTCAGGTTTAGTTGCATTTCATCATTTTTTATTATAAGTTATTTTCTATATCTTGTTGTTTTCACACTGATTAGGCATTTCTGGGCTGTGACTGTTATTGTCCAAATAAATTTTGGTTAAAGCTCAGTGTTTACATCTAAACACCATTTAATTGTGAATTATAATTTGTAAGTCATGTTAGTTTTAAAATTAGCTGTAATTTCTATATTTATACATCTTTACATGTTCATTTGCTCCTTTTGGTATTCAAAAAAAGGGTTTCTTCATGAATAATGAATTTCCTTTGTGTCTAAATTTCCTTGTGTCCAAAAGTAATGCAGACTTTTGTGTAGTATTTTGGGAGGAATATATATTTTTTATTCAATTTTGGGCAAGTGAAACTTTAGAGGCAGAGCTTAACCTATCTGATAATTCTGTTTTGATTGGAAAAGGTTAAGTGCCTGTTCTCTGTGTCACTTTAGCTTTAGTGATTGTTATCATCAGGTGTAATAAACTATATATCTCTTTATTATTTCAATTTTTACTTTAGCTTTTCAGTGATCTGTTTAAGAATAATGCAAACCGTGCTGAGAATATAGAAAGAAAGCAAAATCAGAATTATTTTATGGAGATGATGACTGTAGAAGGAGTCTATGATTACTTGATGTATGTAGGTAGGTAAGATCTATGTGGTTATTGTTAAGACCTCTTTTTCATTCATGTATCATTTCTTCTGTGATGCAAATTAATGCTCTTCACTATGGCCTCACTGTAACTTCTTTGTAAAGTTACTATACGGTTATACAGTTACTATTATAAAAGAAGATTCTTCTTTTATAAGAATTTTATATAACTGGGTCTTGAACATATTAAAGTAACTAATGTTTACAAATATTGACCGTTTGTGGTTTTTTTATACTGGAGAATGTTTGGAATATCTGTTTATCTTAACAAAATATTCCATATGATCCTTCTCAGGACGGGTGGTTTTCCAAGTTCCTGATTGGCTTCATCATCTCTTAATGGGAACTCGAATCCTGTTTAAAAACACCCTGGAAATGTATACTGACTACTATCTTCATTGTAAACTAGAACAACTATTTCAGGAGCACCGTTTGGTCTCACTCATAACACTTCTCAGAGGTTTGTATTTTGTCATGTGTTTGTTTCATGTTTTATGTGCTTTTGTCTCTTGTTTTTCATTAGTTTATTAGCATTTCTGTAATGGAGAAGTACTTTGTGTATAACAGGTTAAAAATTCCAGCAAATATTTTTTTTGTCTCTTTTTAGATGCTGTATTCTGTGAAAATACTGAACCTCGTTCTCTCCAAGATAAGCAAAAACGAGCAAAACAGACTTTTGAAGAAATGATGAATTACATTCCAGGTATAATATTTAAGTAGTTTAATATAGATTAACATTTCTTTGAGATCACAGTGTATAGTAATTTTCTTTTAGGATTTCATTTATTTGGAGAGAGAGCAAGCACTTAAGTGGGGGGAGGGGCAGAGGAACAAGGAGAGTGAGAATCTCAAGCAACTCTTCACCAAGAGTGGAGCCTGATGTGGGGCTCAGCCTCAAAACCCCCCAGCTCATGATCTGAGCTGAAATCTAGAGTTAGATGCCTAACCAGCTGAACCACCCAGGCACCCCACAAGGTATAGTAATTTTTGAAACTAATTTTTATTTTGAGTTACCATTTTAGAAATAGTTATAAAGACCAAGTAAAATTAACTCATTAGTCAATTAAATTTGGTTTTTATAATATAAGCACTATGAAATTTAAGAAAGGCTTTTTCTAATGCAGTAACCAGATTCTTTCAGCACGAACTTATAATCAGAGCGATGTAAGTGATATGTTTGTGGAACAGTTGGAATCCTGCCACCCATTATACTATGAGAAGAACTGCAGGAGTGTTTATGAGTAAAAGATCAGAATTAATTCATTCTAAATTTACTGAACACTTTACACATGTCAGGCACTATGCGGAGAGCAAGGGCTATAAAAGGTATACTTGAATAGTTTTGTATAGCAGGAAGACAGGTATACACAGACAAAACATACATGTGATGGACATGTTCAAATGACAGAGTATCTCCGAGGAAAATAATGTTCACTTCTGTAAAGGAGATGGACTTGAGCCATAAGGTAAATGGATAGTAGTAACCTTTTATAGAGTGAGAAATACAAGGAAAAAATGTCGAGGGGTCAAAACAGAGGATACTTAGTTTAGAATATTTTGGGTGTGAAGTTCCTGTACATTATTCAGGAGGAAATGTCTAGTAAGGAGTTAGATATCCATGTTTTGAAATTAGAGAAATGAATGGTAAAGGATAAGAGATATGGGAGTTATGTGTAGTGGCTAATAATGCCCAGAGAGAAAGTATAGAGTAGGAATTGATGAGGCCTTTGGACTATATCTTAGAGAATTCTTATCACTGACAATTAGTCTCAGAATAGTCCTGCTGCTCTTTGTGAAGACAGTTAAGTTAAATCCCTGGTCTAATATAAAAGTGAATAACAGCTTTTTGGGCTAAGTCTTTTGTAGGTAAATGATGAAAACCTGTTTTGTAATAGTAGTCCTGAGCATTCATGGCTTTAACAGTCTTAGTTTTGATATTAGAGACAACATGGAAAGCCAGTGAATATATTAATTTGTTACTTGCTGAGGCACAAATTTGAATCACATCTACTTCAAGACTTCTCTTTGGGAAGGAGTTATTTAGTGAGTAAACTTAGCATGAGTTATGTAGTGAGCAAACATAGTTTTTCTCTTGTTCTCTGCCCCTCATTTATTACTCAGGGACTTGTGAAGGATCTGAAAGGACCACTTATTTTTGTCTATTATGCTTCATGCATCTTAACTGGGAAATTCTGTGTAGTATTGGTGAATTAGGGGATTCATAAAGATCCATATTGGGCCACATATTTTGGATATCAATATCAAGTATATACTCTGCTTATTATAAATTTAATTTGACCTTTGCCTCTTAGCGTTAGATTTATCTCCTAGAAGCAAACATAAGGTGAGAACTTTTCAAGAACATCATTAAGAGTTTTATTATAATGGGGGATAGGGGAAAGGACAAATATTTGAGCACTTTGTTTACTTAAGAATAATTTTATTTTCCTGTTTTGGGGAAAACATTCAGAGATTTTTCAGTAAGGAGTGACTCTTTGGTAATAGAAATGATACATGACAGCTGTGCAAACATTTATCAGAACTTTTTGGATCCTCAATTAGTGTTTAAATATTTCCCCAAAAGATTGTTCTGTAAGATGGTTACTAATAATTATGCAAAAAGTACAAAAGTAAATCAAAGATGTCATTGTCATTGAAGAAAGTCTATGTTAAAAAATTAAACTTGTGGATTGCCTGGGTGCTCAGTTATTAAGTGTCTGCCTTTGGCTCAGGTCAGGATCCCAGAGTCCCCGGGATCAAGGCCTACATTGGGCTCCCTGCTTGGTGGGAAGCCCTCTCTCTCCCTCTCTCACTCCCCCTGCTTGTGTTCCCTTTCTAGCTGTGTCTCTCTCTGTCAAATAAATAAAATCTTTAAAAAAAAGATTAAACTTGTTTTCCTGATACTAAGATATTCAGACATTATGAAAATATATAGAGTAAAAAGTAGAAGTCATCTTCTCCCTATTCACTTTGGTGTTAATGCTCACATTTTTCTGTGCATGTCTATACATGTGTGTACAAATGTATACACATAATTTTGAATTTTTTTAAAAGATTTATTTATTTATTTGACACAGAGAGAGAGATTACAAGTAGGCAGAGAGGCAGGCAGAGAGGAGGAAGCAGGCTCCCTGACGAGCAAAGAGCCCGATGTGGGCCTTGATCCCATGACCCTGAGATCATGACCTGAGCCGAAGGCAGAGGCTTTAACCCACTGAGCCACCCAGGTGCCCCATAATTTTGAATTTGATTTTGCTTGTTTTCCTGAATGGGATAACACAGTATGTATTATTTTCTAACTATCTTTTATCACTTAATAGTGTAAGTAGATCTCTTTTAAGATTTTATTTATTTATTTGACAGAGAGAAACACAGCTAGAGAGGGAACACAAGCAGAAGGAGTGAGAGAGGGAGAAGCAGGCTTCCCAGTGAGCAGGGAGCCTGATGCAGGGCTCGATCCCGGGTCTCCGGGATCATGACCTGAGCTAAAGGCAGTCACTTAACCAACTGAGCCACCCAGGTGCCCCAGTAGATTTCTTTATTGCAACATTTCTCAGAGCTTGTAGTATACTTTGTATATTGTGAATCTCCAAAAGGAGGAGTTTCTTAACTTGACTATAGAAGCCTTTTTTCTAGGAGCCCCTTGCAGAGAACACTGATTTAGGAAATGCAGATTTATAGTTTTTATATAATACCTGGGAAACAGGGTGAAGATTTTGCTTTCTGGTCTTATAATATAAAGTATTTTCCATTTGGCTTTCTTTTTTAGATCTGATAGTCAAGTGTATTGGTGAAGAAACCAAGTATGAAAGCATCAGACTTCTTTTTGATGGCTTACAACAGCCAGTACTCAATAAGCAGGTAAATTTATTAAAGCAGGTTAACTAGTGTTAGCTAGGTTTTGTGAATGACCACAGTAGGGTGTCTGGTATATTATTAATTGTGAAGTGGCACTATGTTAAGTCAAGGAAGTACACTTCAGCCATTAAGTTTTTTAGAAAAAACAATATTTTATCTGTTACTCCTTTTTCCTGATTATTTTTAAATTTTCTGTTTTAATTTCAGTATAGTTAGCATATGAGGTTGTAATAGTTTCACGTGTACATTGTTGTGGTTCAATAATTTTGTGTGTTACTTAGTGCTCGTCATGATACGTGTACTCCTTAATCCCCATCACCTATTTTACCCATCCCCACACCCCCCTCACCTGTGGTAACCATTAGTTTGTTCTCTAGAGCTAAGAGTTACCTTTTTTTTCTTTATGAGTTGTTTTGGCTTAAAATAAACATAGATTCATCATATACAGAATTCATGAAATAAAGTAAAAATTTAAAAATTAAGAATTCCACTATTCAGATTACATGGACTAGAATAACCACAGTTAAGATTATGTATATATTTCAGTCTGTACATATTTTGTTGAGATCTTTTAGTTAAAATTTTTTTGTCCTGCTTGTGTCTTTAACTGAGCAGCATAATAATAAAATGTACACATGTGAAGACATGTGTATCTGAGTTCTGTTCCCAGCCTTCTCATTTAGAGGTAACCACAGTCCTGAATTTTGTTCTTATCATTTTTATGGCTTTTAGCTAATACCTTAAACAAAATTTTTTTTTTGGTGCTTTAGCTGACTTACGTTTTATTGGACATTGTGATACAAGAACTATTTCCAGAGCTCAATAAGGTAACTGAGAAGCAGCGGTTTTATTCTTTATGTTTTTAATAGTATGCTGACATTTTAATTAGAGACAAAAAAATTAAGGAAACCTCGTGGCTGTTATCCTTTTAAAAATGAACAGCCTTAATAAATGACTCTTTATATTTTCTTTTTTCAACACGTTTAAACATAGAGTTGGTTTTGAGGGGACAGGAAAGGAATAGCCTGTGTTTTGACTTTGTCCCTTCCTAAATAAAAGCAGATAGGAACATTATACCCTGTAGAATCTTTCCATAGGAAGGTCTCAGTTCTAGCACTAGAATGGTCCAGGCTATTTAGGCTGTTCTTTTTTTTTTAGAGAGATTTTATTTATTTGACAGAGAGAAACACAGCCAGAGAGGGAACACAAGCAGGGGGAGCGAGAGAGGGAGAAGCAGGCTTCCTGCCGAGCAGGGAGCCTGATGTGGGACTTGATCCCGGGTCTCCAGGATCATGACCTGAGCCAAAGGCAGTCGCTTAACCAACTGAGCCACCCAGGCGCCCTAGGCTGCCCTTTGTCTATAACAATGAATGCTATATAAGTTAGACTTGAGTGTTTTGGGGGCAGTTTAGCTTATATGAATCCAAGAGTACAAAATGAATTGGAATTGGATAATGGTAATATTATTATTTTATTGAATTTGGAGGAGATACACACACACACACACACACACACACACACACACCTCTTAGGTTAAGTTATTTATACAATGGAATTATTGTTAGGCACTTCACAGATGAACCTTGTTTCATTGTCTTCTATTAAATAGATTTATTTTTACTTTCAGGTACAAAAAGAAGTTACCTCTGTGACATCCTGGATGTAAGCATTTGGATTTGGGAAAGAATAACCAGATAGATAACAAATTTATGCTGTGCTAGTGTAGTACTTTCTTTCTTTTACTTTTGTATATTCTTGTATATATCATGTAATCCAGTGTCTGAAATTTTGATTTTTTTGTTTTGTTTTAATAAAGACTAACACAGACTTAATAGTGGTCACAAGTGATTGGGTTTCATATTTTTCTTTTTTTTTTTTTTTTTACTTGTTTTCCAGATTTTATTAGAACATCTGTCATTTGTTATTGCCATTTTAAAGAGATATTAATCCTCTTAGGGCAAACAGATAAAACCAATAATCTTTATATTGTATCACTTTGAAAATAATTACATTTAGTATGGAGAAACAGGAGTAAGATCTGATTTGCTTTCTTTTTTTTTTTTTTTTTTTTTTAAAGATTTTATTTATTTGACAGAGAGAAACACAGCCAGAGAGGGAACACAAGCAGGGGGAGTGAGAGAGGGAGAAGCAGGCTTCCTGCGGAGCAGGGAGCCCGATGTGGGACTCGATCTCGGGTCTCCGGGATCATGACCCGAGCCGAAGGCAGTCGCTTAACCAACTGAGCCACCC
>PITA01004108.1:100635-128442 GCA_004023965.1 Spilogale gracilis | reverse complement strand
TAGCTTATCTATATCTTAAGTGTATATCCAGTAAATATAATATTTCCTGGATTTAATATTAAAATCAGATTAACTAATATAGAAAACTGTATTCTAATGCTCAAAAGTACTGATTTCTTTAAAATGAAAAAACCATTTTGAATTATTCAAGGTAAATCTCATTTAAATTAAATGGATATAAAATGTGATGGCAAAAATATAAATTTAATAATCTTGAGCTTACACTCAAAATCAATGGAAAAACAAAATACCTGGGTTTTCCACATCTAGGAAAAATTCTGCACCTTGATCTCAGTCATAAAGGCAAGTGTAATTTTTTTTTCACTAATTACTTGGGTAGCAATTCAGTCGTTTTCCACAAAACCATACAGCAGTAAATACATTGGTAAACTACCTCTTAAGTAACTCTCTTCAAGCCAAGTTAATAAAGCCTGGTTTGGTACAATTTCTTTCTTCATATTATTTATAGTCCTAAGTTGTCATTTTTAAAAATTGGTGTGGTTCAGTTGGTTAAGCGATTGCCTTCGGCTCAGGTCATGATCCCGGAGTCCCAGGATCGAGCTCCGCATCAGGTCCCTGCTCAGCTGGAAGCCTGCTTCTCCCTCTCTCATTCCCCCTGCTTGTGTTCCCTCTCTGGCTGTGTTTCTCTCTGTCAAATAAATAAATAAAATCTTTTTAAAAAAGAGATTGGTGTATGTTTGAAAATAGTAGGAGATAATAGTACACCACTTAAAAAAAAAGAGGCCTGGGTGCTTGATTACAGATGCCCTTTGAGAAGAGGGCCACTTTGATGCTACTTCCATGGAATCTATAGCAAAATAAATAGATAGTGCTTCTCCTTTCAAGTTTTATAGTATAAATACCTAACGTGAAGCGATTCCTAATTAGAAGACCTTAAACCTGATAATGCCACCATCTATTCCATTTGCTGTTTTCTGGATTTCACCCAGGTAGTGTTTTCTACTAAAATTTATAAATGTCTTGCCTTTTTGAAAGTAGATACAAATGTTAAATCCGATATTGTCTCAGTGTGGAACAGCCTTTGTTTTTCTGTTTAGGATGCTGATTTTTTTAAATGGCACACAGTGAAAAAAAAGCCTTTTATTATTTTCTTTATTATTATTTATGATAAAATGAAGAACAAAATATTCCTAAAGGCATGTACATTATAGATAAACATATAAAGTTTATCAGCTATCATTTGACTGCTGAATCTATACATAATGGAAGATAAGGGAATAAGTGATATTGAAAGAAATCATCAATTATGAAAATTTTAAGTTATTATTGTAACAAACACATATATAAAAATAATGCTCACAAAATATATGGTATTTAATTTAGTATAGTAACATGTGGTAATGTTTTAAAAGGATAATTTCACTGGATATGAGCTTTTAAACATTTTGTGGGTACTTGTAAAAACCATGAACTTGTGTTCATGCACTTACATTATGAAATAATTGTCTTTTTTATTATTATTTTTTTATTTTTATTTTTTTCAGTGTTCCAAGATTCATTGCCCATTCCCCACACCCAGTGCTCCATGCAATAGGTGTCCTCAGTACCCACCACCAGGCTCTCCCATCCCCTCACCCCCTCCCTCCAAGTCCCTCAGTTTGTTTCTCTGTCCAAAGTCTCTCATGTTTCATTTCTCTCCCCGAATTACCCGACTTCCCATTTACTTTCCTTCTCCTACTGTCCTATATATTACCCTTTATGCACCACAAGTAAGTGAAACCGTGTGAAATAATTGTCTTTTTCTTTTTTGTTTGCTCGGCATCCTATCCCAAGGAACTTGCAGACAGCATATGTACTAAAATACAGGTGACTATCCCTGAAGGAATTCTTACTTTGTTGCACAATCACTTTATATTAGATAAATTTTTAAATAGCACCCAGAAAAATAAGCCAATGTCATTTGAAAACATTTTTTTCAAAATTTATAATGTAATTTAAAAATAATAATTTTATCTTGTGGATATGTAAGAGAATTTGGCATATATATGCTCTGTTTAGAAAGTATATGGTTGCAATGAAATTCCTTTAATGTACAGATGGAAGTTTATATTGATTTCAGTAAAGACCAGAACATAATGGTAACATGAATAACAGATAATAGCATCTGGCACTTTTAACATTTTAAGCCCTGAAATCTTTGGAGAACTGACAGTTAAATGGAACTGACAGCCCTAGTTATTTCTCAGCACTTTCCTTTCAAGATTTTTTGAGTTTTTTCCAGATTCAGGATTTTTTTTTTTAGGGGGCATCTGGACAGGCTATTTCACTGAGAGAGACAGACAATATTTTCTGAAAATTACCACCAAAATTAAGCAACTGTTGTGCATATGAACTAGATAACAATGAATTAGAAATAATCGCTCCATTTCTGGTTTTTTTGTGTGTGTGTGTGTGTGTGTGTGTGAGTGTGTGTGTGTGTGTGTGTGTGTTTACCTATGTGAGTGTTGTGTGGGGTAAGGGTGGAGGTGCCAGTGGGAAGCACAAGGTGTCAGATCGAGAGCTGACTACCACCGAGTCTTCAGACATTCACAGTGTATTGCTGGGCAGAGTGCAGCATCCAGGTGGGGCTCATTGGAAAAGACAAGCACGGACCACTTCCTGTGACTGGTTTGTATGTTTGCATCCTTTAGATCATGGTCAAGGGAGGTTTGGTCCTGCCCCCTGGGACAACTGTTAGCACCATTTCTTCTTCCTTCTCTTTTCCTCTTCTCTTTCTAATTGACCTCAATATTCCCTAGCTGTTGACACTTTTGATGGTGCTGTTTATTTTTTTCTTCCTCTCCATTCTCTCCCTTCTCCTTTTTCTTCATTTTAGGGAAGCCCAACCCATTTCTTAATTTCTATGGGATCAAGGACTAACAGCTTAACCTCTTTGAACCTCAATTTTCTCCTCCCAAATTTTGACAATTATCCTGGTTGTCGTGACTGTTAGGATAATGAGACACTGTGTAGCAAGGTCCCTTATCTTTATTCTTACTGAACTCGGTGTTCCTCTGCTACCTTTACAACAAGGACGTTGAATACAATCCATTTTTTCAAAATAATAACTATCAAATATAATAGTTCTCATTTATAAGATTCAGAACAGGGTGATAAATACTATCTATTTATAGATTACCTCAGCACAGACAAAGGCACAAAGAAGGAGGGGTGAGGACCTGTCTGAGGGAATTACAGTGCTGCAGAAGTGCTTTTGTGTGACAGTGTCCCCATCAGGTATAGTTTCCCCAAGCAATGAGTCACTCGTGGTTAGATCACTGTGACAATAAAAATTAAGCTTAAAAAATATCTGAGTGGCTCAGTTAGTTAATGATGGAGCTCTTGACTTAGCCTTAGGTCATGATCTCAGAGTACTGAGATCAAGCCCAGTGTAGGGCTCTATGCTGGGTGTGGAGCCTGCTTAAGATTCTCTCTTTCCCTCTCCCTTTGCCTCTTCCCTCAAGCTCATAACGGCACAGCTCTCTCTAAAACAAAACAAAACAATACAAAACAAAACAAAACAAAACAAAACAAAACAAAACAAAATGAAACAAAACCAATTTGTCAGCTCAAACCTAGGGCAAACACCTTGACTCTAGAAACTCACTTAGCATGTTCAAAGTCCTCTTTTGTCATTCTTAGTGACACCGAATCTCCACATTTCTCCATTCCAGATTTCAGAATGCTTAGGCCGCAAACTGTAGCAGGAAAAATCTGTACTGTCAGACCTGAAGTAAGTAAGCCATTCTGAAAAGAGCAGAAATCTAATCTAACCAAATCCATTTTCCTTATGAATTTGCTGGAAAATAAAACACTGTCACAGATATATAAGCATTAGATAGGGACATACTCCAGTTCAATCTATGAAGCTGCCAAGGTGAACCCAGATGTTTTTTGGAATTATGCAAAAAAATGAGATTGGAAATAAAGAAACTATTTGTTATGAGACCTCATTTTCTGGCTGAATGATAAGAGGTATAGCCAAGGAGGTTCTTGAGGTACTTACTAGACCTCCAAATGGGAGGAGGGTTTCAGAATATATCATTGTCACTGCTGTGAGGCCAAAAATTAAAACCAAGACAAAACAATACAAGGGACCCTAAATGAAAACAAGAACCCACTTAACAAAAATTTTCTTCATTACCACTCAGGACTAAATCAATATGTCTGACATTGGAAGGAAGATTTCTGGTGATTTTTGACCATGGTCCATTTATAGCAGTCACAAGGGTGGGGATAGAAAGTCTAAGTCTCATCCTGCACATGACACTGAATCTCCCAAATAAGGTGGGTTTTATCCTAGTGGGATTCATCCAAGAATAGGAGCACAGTTATGTTTACTTTGTAAATACAGTCCTTCATATGACATGAGACTTTTACTGAACCCCCTACAACAGATCTTCTTTTTTTTTTTTTTAAAGATTTTATTTATTTGACAGAGAGAAACACAGATAGAGAGGGAACACAAGCAGGGGGAGTGAGAGAGGGAGAAGCAGGCTTCCCGCTGAGCAGGCAGCCCGATGCGGGGCTCGATCCCGGAACTCCGGGATCATGACCTGAGCTGAAGGCAGTCGCCTAGCCAACTGAGCCACCCAGGGGCCACCACACAACAGATCTTCTAACTAGGATTAGGTTCCCTTTTGGTGATGCAGAGTGGGATATGCCATGATCTTGTCGACTCTTGGACTAGCGGGGATGAAGCAGTTTTGTGAATGAGATGGTATTCCTTTCTCTAAAGCTGGCTTCTACGGAGTGCGATTGGATCAATGATCTTGGTCTCATCATGATTGTGTTTCTCAACGACATACACTGCTTCCTTTCCTCCATATCAGAACAGCTGTGCAGAATTATCAGTTCATGTGAATACTAACAGACTTCCAGATTATCAAAATAAACAGCAGTTAGGTGTGACTTCTGTTATTTTGCACAAGTCCAAAATGGCAGGGGGGAATGTGGTGGAGGGAAGAAGCACACGTTTGCCCATATGTGGTCATCACTTAAGGCAAACCATCTTCTAATACTTTCCAGGTAGTAATTTTATAATAATCAGAGTCAAACATATATTATTTTTAGATGTGGCTCTTCTAAAATCATGTTATGATAGGTTAACTAAGACCATTCTTAAATACTCAATGCAAATTTTGTAAAGCCAATCAAAATAAGATGAGTAAGTCTGGTCTGACAGAATCTAATCAGAAACTGCTGTGGTATGGATTCCCCTCCCACTTCTTTGTGATTGTGTGGGTGGTGGCGACACAGAATTTGCCTTGGATCCTAGGGGATCCTCCAGAAACCAATCTCTGACTACTGTACATAGGATTGGCATTCTCCCCCCGCCACTGTGTTCCTGCACATGTCATTCCATTTTTCACTGTATTTGTTCACCTGCCAGTATCCCTACCAGACTGAGCATATATGTGGAGGAAGTTTGTCGCATTTGGTGCTGCATCCCTGGGACCTATGTTACTGCCTGGACATGAAGATGCCAGGGAAAATGTGCTGAAGGAAGTAATGAAAGAGGGAGGAAGTGAAGGAAGGAAGGAGGAAAGGAAAGGTAAAGAGAAGGGAGAGAGGGAGTGAAGGGAGGGATAAATGAAGGAAAGAAAGAAGAAAGAAGGGTGTGAAGAAGGAAGGAATGGAGGGAAGGAGAGAGGGAGGGAAGGAGGGAAGGAAGGAGGGAGGGAGGGAAGGAAAGAGGCAAGGAGGAAGGAAGGAAGGAAGGAAGGAAGGAAGGAAGGAAGGAATGAAGGAAGGAAGGAAAAGAGGGGAGTTGGAGAAACAACCTAATCTTGCAATCACTGCTGTTAATGTCAGCTTATGCTCTGAGATGTTAAAGCATAGACTAAAATCAAAGTAGTTTTTCCCCCCCAATTTTTTGAACTTCAATAAGATGAAAAAAGTCGTGCACCCTTCCAAAGACAGTGGCTATTTTATTTCTTTAAACATATCAACCAGCAAGTATCAATAACTTTCCTGACAAACAGCAAAGCAAAATGAATCACTACTGTAACAATTAGGGTCACATCTACAATGATACAGAATCTAAGTAGTGGAGGTTTCTGAGCGTGAATTCTTTTGGACGACACTAAGTCATGGCTAATGAGACTAGGCCAGGTGGCTCAGACTATGGAGGTGAAGGCTTGATGAACCTGAAGTCACAACATCTGGCTACTCCAAAGATAACCAAACACACAGATGCATCTCCTTGACTTTGGGATTGATACAACTTAGACACCCATGATCTAAACACCTCAGCCAATGGCTCCATACATAGAAATGCTTATATAGTTCCTTCAAGGAAAGGGATTTGACATGATTCTTACTCATCCCTGATTTGATTTCATTTTCTACCCTCTGGTTCAGAAAGAGTAAGTTGCTATTTCAGTGTTGAGTGAGACATTGCACCTTACAGTTTGCCATATCTGAAGGGGTGGCTAATACAATCTCTCACGCAATGCATACAACTGCAGCCCTAATGGGGATCATCAGTTCACTACAGTGACATCATTTTAGGCAAGTGCCAGGAGAAGTTGGATTCACTTACCAGTTTCTGATGAAATTTAAGATCATCACTTTACCAAAATCTAAAACATGGTATAGAATTAGGTATTATCTAAACAGGAATACAAAAAGTAATGTAGGAGGAAAACAGCTAAGCATAGTCTCCGATCAAGCTCTGTCTTAAACTTAGTGATTGACATATTGAAACAATACCTCTTTCTCCTCCTCTGTCTTCCCATGAGTTTTGCTATAGTTGATAGGAGTATCCCAGCCCTCTTGATCACAGAGAGCCTGATAGAATGCTGCATTGACCAAAATGCTGCTTGTTTTGAATGGGGAAGAGGAAGGAGTTGAAATAGAAGTGTTAGAGGAAGTTAGGGGTGCAGCTTTGTCCAGGATTCGATTTTTTTTCAGGCTTAAGTCCAATGTGCCATTTTCATCCACTTCTATCTCCGCTCCCTGGTATACAATAGGAAACAGAAAAACATTTAAGCAGTTTGCAGTTATAGCCTAGCCATGTGGGGCTTTTAAGGGATAATTTTAAATGCAAGCTTTTATGTAAGTATATCTGATTTAAAATCTAGCTTTCTGATTTGCTTTGGTTAATGTTCAATTCTTAGGCAGACTTTTAAGAGCAGCACCATTAGTGAGCTTCGTGTTTCTGGGTTTAAACAAAGTAGAGCCTGATATAAATAAGATGTTCCAAATGCTAAATGTATTGGCTAACCCTGTTTCATATATTTTTTTGAAGTTTAGCTTTAAATCTCCTTTTCTGGCTTGCAGAATTATCACTCTCAATTCATCATCTATAGCATTAACACTTGAGTTTATAAAAAGGCACAGCACTACTTCCCAGATCATCCCCCAAAACGGTATTAATCTAATGTGAATATATGCAAAAATAACCAGCTGCAAGATAATTTTTTTTGGAATATTAGATTAATGCTAACGTGACCTTTCCCTCTGGGTTACTTGAACCAGAAAAGCTTTGTTTACTTGAGGGGGGTGGTGGGAGGCAGACAGGGCAAACTGTTGTTGATTCTGGGGGCCTTTAAGTGGCAGCTGCCATCAGGCCTGCTTGAGGATAAGTTGTACAGTGAAACTTCAGAATAAAACTGATTCTTTTCCAGACACTTCGATGAGATTAGAACTCACTATACCTCACAGCATTTCTCCTTGGGGTAACTTTGGCTGTGTTTTTGCTGTTGTGGTTGCTGCTGTAGTAGTTTAAGGTACAAGTCCCAACAACTACCCACATGCTCTGGATCTTCCAAAGGATACATGCCTAAGGATGGTCCCTGTGTCGTCACCAGCTGTGAACGCTGCCACACAGGACTCAGAATTCAGGAAGACCTCGCTTGTCTCTTTCCTAAATGGGTCAGATAAATACCTCTCTGTATTTTCACTGTCATCCATCAATTCACAAATTAAATCTTGGACAACGTCTCTGCTCTTTTTCCTTTTGGCTGGCAAAGCAGGAGTCTCTTTGAATACGTTAGCAAGATCCTGAACACATATGGTAGCCAGTTACTTCCCCTGGGGGGATTTATTTTAACTCCCCATTTACACTCTGCCTTCCTTCCCCCTCCCTAACAGTTGCCACTGAGGTGTGGGCCAATGCAGCTGAGCTCCAAAGGCTCACTGCTTGCACCTGATTTGGAAAATGAGGCCC
Organism: Spilogale gracilis; assembly: GCA_004023965.1. NCBI lineage: Eukaryota > Metazoa > Chordata > Mammalia > Carnivora > Mephitidae > Spilogale > Spilogale gracilis. The sequence goes on along the minus strand of PITA01004108.1, from coordinate 120,269 downwards.
CTCTTCTGTTTGCTTGTTTCACCTGCAAAGTTCCTATTTTCAATCTCAGCTTCTGAGGTAGGTATGCTTTATTATATTTGTGGGAGGTAAATATACTTCTAATATGTTTGCACTAAGACGCTTTGGCTATATCTTTCTGTCCTTTTTAATAAATAGTTTAATCTCCTGTGATAGTTTTAAGCCCTGAATTTGACAGTACAGCTTATCCAGGATAATAACTTAGTAACCACATCTTATGCCATCTGTATAATGTCAAATACTTTTTTATACCAGCATTAATAAACCTTAGTTACAAAAACCCAAGATATTAACCATATCAGTGCCATGTGCTCTCTCTGTGGTACAACAATGTATTCTGCCGTGAGCACATCAAAAGAATTCTTGGCTTCATAGCTGATATGTAACTATAGCAATGAAACGGAGCTATAGTAATCAAGTTTAATGGCCAATGTAAAGTAAAATGCTAAATATTGTAGTGGCTGATATTTTTCATTAAAAAAATAAAATAAAAAACTTGGGTTAAGACTGCACAACCGACATTCACATAAAATTCCAGACCTCTGTGACAGATGGCTTAGGAAAAAGAAGCCATGTGACTGGGCTGCAGAGTTTTATAGTGCAAAACCCATAAATAGTGCAGATTCGATCTCCCTGAAAAAAAAAAAATCAACGATTCCAAGACAACACTAATATATATTTTAGATTTTGCAGAAAAAAAATTCCAAATAGTAAACAAAAAAATTAAGGATTCTCAGAGTTGTTATGATTCTACATCTTGAGTAATCACGAGCTGATTGGGGGGGGAAAATTACTCCTAATGTTTAAAAGAGGCGCTCTTGTATATCCCGTGCCCCAGCCGGCTGCTCTGAGCACCTGACTTGACAGGGAGAAAGCACGTTTGGGCAACAGGGTACAGATGGGCTTTAAGTGAGCGCACAGATGCATTCAACAATTACACACAGTACCAGAGAAGAGTCCCTTTCTGCCCATAGATGGGTGGATTACACGTTTACTGCATGGATTTTTTTATTCAGATGTCAATAGAATCACTTCTCTCTTTGCTTGAAACTCCAAATGGCAGCACACAAAGGAAAGGGTGATGGGAGAGGCCGCAGGAGCATGAGGGCATAACATTCAGCTGACATGGAGCCCCACTGCTGATTTTTGCTTTCTGATTTCCAAAAGTGCCATTCATCATTCTGGATCCTTATCTTAATCATTTAAATTTAAAGAGGATTTTTGAGGGTAGACATAAGTCTAATACTATTTATGTACTTTCCAAGTTAGGGGCGACATCAAGGACCATTACTTTCAGCCACTTTTGAGGTACTGATACCATGTATGATGTATATATTAATTAAATTTTGGGGAAAGCACCTAATGTTTTCAAGCTTCCATATTTTGGGGAAAAGAAAATTGAAAAATATATTGTTTCTGCCTTCAAGGAGCTTATGTTATACATAAAGGAGATTGTTAGTGAAAAGTAATTTAATAAAAATAAATTATTATTCAACTGAAAGTCGAAATAATTATTTCTTATATAATCCTTATGTGTACCATAAACTGAGAAGTGATTCAGATGTCCACCAGCAGAGAAATGATTAATGAAATTATGCTACATCTATTTAATGGCACATTATGTGGCCAGTAAAATGATAATTATGAGGATTATGTTACAACAAGGAAAAGACGTCTATTATGGAAAGCAGGAAACAAGCTGGCATTCCTATTTTGCCTACAACCAGGGGGAAAAGATAGATATTTGTTCCCTGAAGAACAAAAGGGAAAACACAGAAATTACTGTACTTATATTTAGGAGATAGTTTTAAGGTCAGTCTCCAATATTTTCCAGGCAAATGACAGCATGATAACGTTTTAGCGATTAAAAATTTTACGTTCAAAGATGGTAATGAAATAATGGTAACTCTGCCTTAAAAGTTCTACTGTGAAAATTGTTAACTTTCAAAACATGGGTATGACAAGACACCACTGTCTTCTGTATTTGTCAAGTTTCTATTAACACAAGAGGGGTCTCCCACCATCTTAAGTTGATTTGTTTGGGGAGTATCCTTTCTATATTGAAAGTTATCTGAGCTATGTTTTCATAGTAGGCAGGGTATTAGCAATAAAAAATGAAATTAAAGTATCTTACTCATACCAAATAGTAATTGAGTATTAAAACAGTTAAGCTGAGAGTATAAACTTGTGAAATTCTACTCAATATAAAAGAATGATGGAATTCAGGGGAGAAATCAGTGTCTGATATAAGGTATGAAATTAAAATTAAATTTATAACCATTTTCCAAAAATCCTTGTCTGAGACTTGGAACCAAAGTCAGTGAGAATTCTTAAGTTGGCCTGCAGTCTATATAAGACATGATGATAAGATCTTCAGAACATAAGAAGTTGGACAGGTATGAATTAAAACTTCAGTTCCAACAGTTATAGCTATGCCAGTCAGAGAAAATTATTTAATGTCTCCATACTACTTTTTCCTCATCTGCTAAATGGGATGATATCTTCTTTATGGAGTTTCTGGAAATATTTAAAAGAATTGGGGTGCCTGGATGGCTCATTCCTTAAGCGTCTGCCTTTGGCTCAGGTCATGATCCCAGAGTTCCGGGCTCCCTGCTCGGCGGGAAGCCTGCTTCTCTCTCTCTCACTCTCCCTGCTTGTGTTCCTTCTCTAGCTGTGTTTCTCTCTGTCAAACAAATAAATAAAATCTTTTTAAAAAAGAATTAATATAAACAAAGTGCTTATTTACAATACCTGGCACATTGTGGGTGTTCAAAAAATGACAACTTATAATAATAATAATTTGATTGGGTTTTCTTTCGAATGTGAAGAGACATCTCTATGCTACTGTATGCAGAGGTAAAGAGAGAATTATTAAATATATACACACATCTCAGTTGGTTCCTTGTGATCTCCGACCCAAGTCTCTCATAACATTTCACTCAAAATATATGGTATAATCTGACATGATAATAAAGTTACTGAAAAAGGCTGCTTTTGGATTCTAACCATCCCAAGACCCATCAGGCTATTTCTGATATCCAGCAGTGAGGATGGTGAAGTGTTATCATGTTGTTTCTAGGCCTTATTCAAGTACAAAACAGACTTTGAACTTTCAACATTTCAAGCAAGTGTCAGTTTTTTGTTTTCTTTTAAGGCACATTGTGCATATGCCACTTTGTCTAAACAGGTGGGGAAAACACCAAAACAAACAACAGAATGCTTGGCAAGCAGAAGTGATCAGGATAAAGATAGACCGTGTGCATGTTCCTACCTCTGCTGCTGAGGGTAGGAGGAAGGAAGGAGCCAGGGAGTGTCTCTGACATGTGCTGGCATGCTCTCAGTGGCCAGAGGACAGACTTCAGCAAACTCAGCAAACCCGGGATGCTCATTCTATGCCTGTTGCCTGTTTCTACTGAATGCCGCACTCTAGCAGCAGCAACTATGGCCAGATGGAGGGGGGAAGTGTTTGAAATTGTGGCCCGTGAACGTTTTACAAACTCATGTTAATTCAAAATTATACCAATCTTAGAACCAATGAAAGTACTAGTGTCAAGAGAGAGCTCATACTTCAGACAAATTACTCTAAACCATTATGATACCCACTAATATTGATATTACTAATTTTTTTCTGACTTGATTCCTCAGAGATACTAAAAGTAACATACAGGTGATTTTTGTGGTGTAGATGTGCTATGTACATGCTGGATTATATTTTAATAAACAATTCTTTTTCACATCTACTTTCAGGATATAATGGACTCTTTTGGCAATGTTAGCAATGAATTTCTCAACACGGTGTTGGGAAAGGGTCCATGAAAGAAGTGCTTTAGTGTTGGTTAGACAGTCAGGTGGGGCTGGGAAACTTCAGAAAGAGAACACTGTGGAATATCTTTATTGTCCTACATTGTTTTTAGACTGTGTATGAACTCAAAGTTCTTTTCCCTCTCTGATGACAGCCCCTGCTCCCATTAATTTCCATAAGAATAGGGACTTTGCGAATCATGAATTTAGCTTTCCCACTAAACTTGGTGTCAGTTATGAACTTTCAGGTAGCATGAGAAAGTCTGTATTAGCCCCAACAAGTGGGTATGGTGGCAGTTTCAAGGTGAGTGTCCTTTGGCTTCATTTTAAAAAGGTTGAGCCCATGCGTGACAGCCTGATCTGTAATTTGTTCTCCTACGGATCTCTGTAAGCAATGTCAGAGAAGCTCATTCCATCAAAGAAAGGACTGCATGGAGGCAGAAGGAAAATGAGAAATCTGTCCTCACTCAGGTTCCGATCTGGATATCAGAAACATTACCCATGCCTCCCCTGGATATCAGAAACATTACCTTACTACAAACGTAGTTCTCTACCTGCAACCACCATTTCTTTTTTTCTGCTTCACCCTTAAGCTCCTTAAGGGAGGGGTCTAGCAAGATGTGTGACTTGGGAAGTCCAAATCTCATAGACCATTTGGTGGGTACAGCTAAGAAGAGTCTATCTGCCAGAATATCTCTCTATACATAAAAAAATGCTTCTACACTCAGCTATAAAAGTTAAGAGCAGGGAAAATTGTACATCTTTAAATAAGGAGCTGAAGAGACCTATGGATTTTGGCTAGCAGAAACAACTAACCACCATGGAGGAAAAGTCAAATCATAGTAGATAAAGAATCAGGCGAGTATTTAACAAGGGAAGATTGCTTATATATAGCTAATCCTATATTAAGTGAAGGGCACAATGTAGAAATGTCCTACATTGGGCCCTGTTTGATCAGAGACCATTTTTTTCAGGGTTAATTACTTTGGCTTTCTTATTTTTTGCTATAATAATTTTTTTATGATTTTAGGAATTTATGAGGTTCTCTTTTATATTTAGACTATAGGATCCCATTAGAACAGAATCCTGCAAATTGCTACAGTTGTGTAAGAATATGTGCCTGGAAGAAGGATTCTGCACAAAGTGACACTGTAGGGTGCCATATTTATCATCTTAAGCACCACTATATCAAATGAAATAATTTCGGTAGAAAAATGGCTTTTTAAACTGATAAGGTAACAAACTCCTTCTAAAGTCTATTGGTACACTCTATCTCTTCCATCCCCCTCCTCATGTCCATGGTTTGCCTTCTGGAGTTAAGACTTGGGTTGGCTATATGGAGGCTGAGACCCACAGGGCAGATCCTGTCACCCTGGGCAGGAGTATCCGCTCCATAGAGCAACTCTGGCACACAGCATGCTCCCAATAGGAGAGTGAGAAGAGACGCAGAAGTCAATTATCTGGATTTTTGGAATGTGCCAAACTTTAACAATCATGTTTCTGACCAGAAGGTATTCAAGAAAAGAACAAACCATATATCGATAAGGGAAAATTTTGGGTCATCTTTGTTAGATTCATTGTTTGGCTCCAGCAACTACTAGAACTTGGAAATATAAAGGTTATGGGCAGAATTCTGAAAAACAAACAGATCTACCTGTGTAGATGGAAAGCACTCAATCTACAATCATTTGCTCAAATAATTTAAGTAGCATTAAAAATAAAACCTTTTATTCTCAAAGGACAGCCTTAACAAACAAATAATATAAAGCCTAGGAAGGAAGATATTTTAGTATTACTCTGACTAGCTGCCTATTAGAATGTCCCTTTAAAAAGGAGAAATGTATTCAGGTTTTAACAAAATGAATAAAAATAAACTAAAGTAGCATTGCAAAATACCCTAAATCATTCACTGATGTAAATAATTTCAGACCTGAATTCCTTTGAATTTGGAGTGCTGAGTATTTTCTTCATAATTTTCAGAGGATGCGTTTTCTTTGTTTAAGAACCTCATTTGTTTAAAAATTGTTTCTGAGTGGTTTTTGGCCACCAACTCTTCCTGGGGCTTACTTGGCTCAGATTTGTCCAGAAGCTAATTCTGATTCTTCCGTCAAATGCTCGATGGCACCGCGTTCCCTGCTCTCCTGAAGGCCTGGCACAGCTCAGGTGAGCAGCTGACCACACCACGGATGGGGCCGCACTTGCAGGGAGAAAGAGAGCTAGCTACTCTGATCTGAGTTTCAGGGTTGGAGTTTAACCCAGGAGATCTCCCACTTAAAGCAAGGGGAAGATCTCTTTTCTAGATAATCCTGAGCACTCTGTTTCAGCGGGCTTCAGCCATCTAGGTAGGAAGATAATTTCTTTGCAATGAGCTCTTTGTGTAGATAGGAGTTACAGGTTCCCTCTGACTGCGGATGCAGCTATCACCCTCCCTCGGAGGATCTGAGGATTGCTGCTTCTCTGTAGCCCGATAAATCTCCCCTCCTCCAAAGGGGAGACATGGAGGACCTTTGCTTTTGCTGTCATCAAGGTATTAGAAACATGGATGTCTCCTTCTCATTATTAGTCAGGGAGGAGAGGTTTATTAGAGAGACGTGATTAAGTTCATGGACCTCGGAAAGGTGGCATCTTCATAAACTTCACAGAATTTGATTTTGGGTTTGAATGCTCTGAGTTCTCAAAAGTCCCCCTGAACCATCTCTTGTTAATGTATTCACATTTTACTCAGTGTCCTTTGAGAATACTGCAGCAACCGAGATTCCCTTGTATTGTAGAATAGTGATGTGTGCAATAAGAAAATCTCAAGAGTCAATTTTGCAACTGTTTGACAAGTCACTGTGTGGTCAAATAATTCCTACCATCTTTGATTTGCAGACAGCAAAAAGCTTCCATTGTTCAGATTGATTTTAATGGCAAGCCTCTTTCTTGTGTGCCAAAGTCGCCGACACAAAAGTAGATTTGATGTCTATAAATCCCCCCAACCATGCTCCGTCACTCACTTCTCCCTAGGCTTTGTTATACCACCTTCAAGAACAACACTCCTTCATTCCTTCTCGAAGCCACAAAACTCAACCTTGTCAATGTTCCTCTGAGTCTCTTCCTAAGATGAGGAAGGTATGTGCTTTAGGGATGGGGAGAGGCATGGTAGTGAATGTGGTTAGGAACATGAAAGGCAGTTTATTCTCACGGTTCAGTCACTGGCCCACCCTCCGGGCTCTTGGACTGGCCTACCTTGGCATGCAGACTCTGTGGTTTGTTGGAGAGGATGTCTGCAGCTTCCCTGCAGCGGGTGGAAAGGTTCAGGATGGCAGCAGCTGCTGCTATGTGGGTGTCTTCACTACATTGACCGTAGCTATAAGAGCTGGCACGGCAAGGGCTCTGTGTGTGGGCGCCTGCACTAGGCAGTCGATTAGGAAATTTCCCTGGATTTGAAAAATGCTTTGCTGTTGAAGAGAGATTTGATTAGCAATTGCATGTACGTGTTTTAGTCATTAAATAGATTTGTTTTAGAGATATAACTTCTTACATTAAAATATGTTAAGAATAAATTAAAACATGATCCATTATCCTTTGGTACACTCAATGAAGGTTATTCAGATGGGTTTTCACAGGACGTTCACAGATCGAATGATGCGATGGCTGGGGAAGAATGTCTGTTCTCTTAATATTTTTTGTATTTACACTTCTTATGGTAAAAACTGTGTAAATAATGTTACGGGGAAGGCACACTGGCAGCATTTGTGGCAAAAATTACGGATTAAAACTACACTGACAAAACCCATCAGGGATTACAGAAGCTTAAGACTTGGACATCTATGAACTGTGTATGTATGAAGACCAGTAATTTCAGTAGTAAAAAAAAAAATGCAGCTTTTTGACATTTGTTTTCACAATAACAATTTATATTTAGACATGGAATTCCATTTTTATTATTTGATATGCAGGTTTGTTTTGTGCTTAAACCAGTAGAAGTTGTTCTTAATGTCCAACTAGATGAAACTGAATAAATGGCAGAATATTTAATGAGCTAGCATTTTGCATATTTAGGTAGAGCATAAGTAAAGGACAGAGAAAATGTTCTCAGGGTGAGCAGAAAGGCAATTTAGTTATCAAGGCTGAATTTCTCTTTTATGTTTCTGTTGTGGCAGCAAGGCATTACTGAGAGAGAGAATTAGCCATATTTCTCTTCACTGTGGGTGTTTGTAAACATTGCTCAAGGTTACGGGAGAAACACCCAAGATTTAAGTGGGATAATATAAAAGCATTCAGTTATTTATTTTGCTGCAAATGCTTTTTACTCTAAACTTTGATCATTATTTTTCATGAAGTAATTTAAAACATTACCAAATGTTATTCCTACAGTTGTAAAAATATAAAATGTCACTGAACATTTGCATTTTTAAACAATATCTGTATTATATAAGTATATAGAATGCTCTTAACTGGCTTTACTTGAGTTAAACATATATGTGTATGTACATGTGTCTATTTTACATATATATAATAGAAAACACGTGTGAACTGTGTGCGTGTGTAATTTATTTTTTCTAAATCTAACAGGTTGTTGATGTTATGCAAGCTGAGTCCTATTTTTAGTTAGAATACATAAAATATCTTTTGGAGTATGATGTACATGTTGTTAATGAGCCAACTCCTTTCAAGTCTGCTTATCACTGCTAGGTTTTATATAACATCCTACTTCTTTGAAAGAAGTGACCAACATCACAGAATGAAGCCTATATTATATGTTCTTAAGAGCATCAGTCTAGGTCCAGAGGTATGAGACCAAAGAGATTCTATGGATTTGCGTGTTGTGAAGAAACCATGGTCTATGGAGGACTCAAATGGTGGAATCATTCCACTTTGCTCCTTACGATACAATAACGCAGGATTCATGCCTGGGTTTATCCCAATGTTCACTTTCTTACCTGTTCATTAGACTATTCAAGGACTCTAAAACACTTAAAGAAAAGTATTAATAAAAACATCAAGTTGTATATATTATAGCATCTTCGAATTATGATCTTCTATACAGATGTGTTACCGTTAGACTATTAACACATTTTAAATGATTCTATATTAATTCTTCAATATGTGGAAAAACATCTCTACTGTCACACATATTGCACTTATTGTAAAATCTTGACTTCTAAACTGTCAATTTCTTCTGAGATTTTCACTTTTTCTTTCTCTTTCAGTCTAAGTGTTTTCGCTGACTTATGTACTACCTTAAGTAGTATTTCAATATTTTACCTGTTAAATTTCCATAATTTCAACATGAATCAAAATTACTGTATTGTGATGACTATTACAATTTTCACTAATCCCAATCCCAACTAAATGTGAATTAAATATTTCTTTAGAATTGCCATATTTCAACAATGGCATGATATTTGGAGAATAATTAATCCATTAACTATTCACCATATTCAGTGTAACTTCATTTAAAATCAGTAATACTCATCAGCTTATCACTGTTTTCCTTATTTTATTTCACCGTACAATATATTTTCTCTCCTCCCTGCGGTAAATAACGTTTTCTAGATTTGAGTACACCTCCACCCCCAAACGCATAGACAAAATGCACTTCTGGGAATAAAGATTAGAATTTAAGACTTACATTCAGGAAATGGTGGTGTTTTTCGTCCCTGACCTGTTTGTACGAGGGGACGTTTACCAAAAACCTGGGCATCGAAACTGGCATAATCAAATGGTACTTTTCCAAACTTCTCTTGTTCTTTTGACACTGTGGCTCTGGGAGAAGTGATGGCTTGTGATCGGAAATTGAATTCAATTTGTTTCACTAAGCTTGTCCTGAGGAAAGAGGGGAGAGTTCAAAAGAACTATGATGAAATTCTTGGTGAGCATATTAACATCAGAATTTAAAGCAGATCTGATGTGTCATGCCTGTTGGTACCCACGGAGACAGTGTACTTGGAAAAGAGTGGTGGTCACAGTATGATAAAACAGAGTACTCTGTGCTAGGAGTGAAATATGGGAGGCACGAAGAGCTCTGGATGGCTATGGTGAGACTGGATGTTGTGGGTCTGAGTCTCCCATGGATAAAAGAGGAATGTGCAATTTTGCATTTGTCTTTTTATGCAGGTGCAATAAGCATCAAGTATTTAAGGTCTATTAGCACTTTGAGTTCCACAGAGAAAAGTGCCATGGAACTATCATTAAGGCACTGATAAGGTGTGCACATTCTGCATAGTAAGACTATACATCAGACAAGGTGTGCACATTCTGCATATTAAGAGTATACATTAAGTCATGTTTGTAGCTGGTGGGGAAAGGCATTGTAGTTGGTTCAGAAGAAGCAATGTTGAACCCCACTCTCTTTCAGCAGAACTGACAGAAATCTGACATCTAACAGGGGCAGCATAGGACCAGAAATTTGACTTCTGAATTGTGGATTTCTTAGGCTTTTCCCCTTTTTCCCCTTTTGTCTCAGTGTTTTTGTTGATGTAAATAATACATCAATATTTTACCTGTTAAATTGCTATCATTTCATTATGAATCAAAATTTTGTGTCATAATAACTATCACATTTTTCAATAGAATTACCTTAATCCAAGCTGTGAGTTAAATATTCCCTTACAACTACTGTATTGGATTAAACAAGGAATCATATTTGTGTAGCCCAAGTCCAGTCAAGAAAAACACAAACATAATCTAATGGTAAATGAACATAAACAAATATGCCTTTTAGAATTTAACAATATCAAAAATACCTATATGTTTTTCTTTTGTTTTCCACCAAAGCATGCCTGACTCATCAGAATGTCAAAATTTCAATGATATTTCTCGGATTATGTAAAAAACATTTTAACTGCTACATAAAAATATTTAAATAAATAGTTGATCTTATTATTAGAAAGCCAATTTGGTTTATACCCCTAATATATCAGCATTCTAGTCTAAAACACATTTTTTTAAAAATTAGCAAAATAAAACTAAATGCTATTTCTATATTTGATAACCTACTAACAGAGAAACCAGAGGATATGGCCATATTAACCAAGAACCTTGTTGTTAAGATTTTTAATTGCTAGTTATTCAGTAATTCATGATCTCTGCTTGACATGTTCTTCACTCATCTCATTTTGACTCTTAATTAAATCTGTAAGAGCATATATTAAGGGAAGCCATATCTTGAAAATACTTCTAATAACAATGTTGCACTTCAGTGTCTCAGTAACAGTGAAGATCTGGTCATCTGTTTTAATACTGAAATCACTTTACCTACCTACATGATTTATTATTAATAAGTGTATAACTTTACATTGTGTAATCACCTGTGGTTTATTATTTAAGTGTAAGTAAGGTCTTCCAAACTACTGGAGATTGTGAAGTACCTGGGGCAAACAGGAGATATTTCATTAATACACATCAATTCATGAAAAGAATTTTTGTCTTAAAGAAATTATATGTATAGCTGGAACAGAGGAACAAATATATAACATCATGTATTTTGGGTGGGTCTGAGTGATTTATGAAGGCATTATCTGCAAGCAGAAAGGCTATCAATCATGAGAGCTTACCTGACTACTGGGATGTGTTGCATTTAGTGACACAGAATTTTGATTAATGTACATTATATACTTTATTTCTTTTAGATTCATCCACATTATGTTATTTTTACCTATAGATTAATTTCATGTTAAACTTTTCAGGGTCTAGCAGTTCATTTATGTGAGAGTATGATTAACTGGACTAGCCTCTCAAATAGACATTGGCAGTTGCGAACAAAGATCAGGCCATAGTGAACTGTCATATGAGAGGACCTGAACCCATTGTGTGGGAGCATGGCACAGACACCCTACTGGGAATGTCATGAGTGAGTCATACCTGTGAACCTGGTCAGGACACTGCCCGGTTTTGGGAGAATCAAGCTGATTTTTGTCCTGGGACATTGCCAATTTTTCAGCTGCAGCAATTGGACAACCAGAAAGACTGTTGAAAAAAATAAGAAGGGAGGATTTGTGTTAAAAAGATAAAGGGGCGCCTGGGTTGGTTAAGCGACTGCCTTCGGCTCAGGTCATGATCCCGGAGACCTGGGATCGAGTCCCACATCGGGCTCCCTGCTCGGCGGGAAGCCTGCTTCTCCCTCTCTCACTCCCCTTGCTTGTGTTCCCTCTCTGGCTGTGTTTCTCTCTGTCAAATAAATAAATAAAATCTTAAAAAAAAAAGATAAAGTAATTTGCTTCAGCATGTACCTCCCAGCATACTTGGCACACATTAAATGTTAAGTCATATTAATAGTTCGCTTAGCACCTTTCTCAGGCTAATAGATCCCAGAAGCGTTTTTGCAAACTACAGTGTCAATGTTTGTGCCCCCACCAATCCCATTTCAGAAGTGATGAGTAACAAACTCATTTTTAAAATTGGAAAATTATGTAAGGGAATCATTGTGGAACTCCATAATACCTTAAGGAGAATACACCCACTCCAATCGCAATGTGCCCAGCTATACATGTTAGCATGATGATTCCATGATTTATCTCAAGATCTTTAGAAAAATGTTAGGGACTTAGTTTTAAATCAGTGTAAATTTAAAGCATAGAATATGAAGTTTTCTGGCAATATGCTTATGGGTCGTATAGTATCTTGTGAGCACATAGCAGATACGCAGTATAAAGTACATATCAAACAACAGGCATTTCCACCAAAAATATCTACATACACACAATACATTTGTATGTAAATGCACATGTGTGCTTTAAGTGAGTAGCAATCTCAGTGTAATGAATCTCAATGAGACGAAATGATGTTTACCTTCCTCCTGGCTTTTAGTCAGAAACACAGTAGATCGAAGCCCTTTGGTACCTTGTTAATCCTTATTGGATGGGATCCAAGATAAACCCTATGCAACTCTTTTCAGTGTCAAAAGGGCTGTGCTGAAGTTCCAGAGCAAAAAAGAACATGTTCTATTTATATGATTATATGAATGTATAACTCTAGTCTTCAAATATAACATTTTTTGTTTGCATAACTGGCTGCTAAATGAAAATTTCTAGGAAAGTAAAATGTTTTTTTGTTTGCTTTTTACTCTGTACACACTGAGAATCTTTATCTATGTCGAATGGTAACATATTTGATAGTGATTCAGCGATTTTGATGACACATTGTTAGTTCCTTATTTTCTTGGTGGAAAGTCTGTCTCACTTCTCTTTGTAAGGTAAGAGTAGCATCTCATCACAATTACCTCCTGTGCGTGTTGCGGTTGCTATTCACGTGCCCTCTTCCTGTGCATCCAGGGGTGGGGCACTTGAGCACGTTTTCATGCATGGCAAGAACTAAGCACAAAATATCAAAAAAGAAAAGAATAGTATACCATGAATACATAACACACTAACAAACTGACTTCTCAACTTTGCATTCAAAAGAATTTGGTTATATAAACTGCTGTTCTTCCTCCCATAGACGTTCGGGTTGAAATTAATGAGCACTCAAGAACTTCAAAAACCAGATTCAACAAGCTTCTTCAAGTTCTAGTTTCTCTACATTTCTTGTCATAGTTAATACTAGACTTAAATATGACTATTCCAGGGACGCCTGGGTGGCTCAGTTGGTTAAGCGACTGCCTTCGGCTCAGGGCATGATCCCGGAGACCCGGGATCGAGCCCCACATTGGGTTCCCTGCTCGGCGGGAAGCCTGCTTCTCCCTCTCTCACTTCCCCTGCTTGTGTTCCCTCTCTGACTGTGTTTCTCTTTGTCAAATAAATAAAATCTCAAAAAAAAATATGACTATTCCATTTCTATTTAACCTAAACTGAGCGTCTCATAACCTTCCTTTTACATTTATGTGTTTTTTCTTGGAAGAGTGGATGGAGAACATTATTTGTCAAGTAGTTCCTTTTAGCTTTTCCCCACAATGTGAACTTCTGAATATAGTCTTCTCTATTTTTGAGAAACTGGTAATCTACTGGAACAGTGCTGAACAGATTAGACTCACTGATTTGCAAAGCTATGCTTTCAAGAAGGGTGATACTGAGACATTCACACATTGTGCATTGTGGCTTGTATGACCCACAGGTGTTTCAATATGTAAGTTAAAAAAGTAGAGGATGTAGCACATTGGTACTTCAAAACTTAGAAGGCAGCTTTTCCTTCTCCTCCAGTTTCCTAGCTCACAGCAGGGCTGAGGGTAGAGAAGCCACCAGTGCTCGCTCTTGCCCAGGGCCCTTTGCTACTGCAGGATGACCTCGGGAGACATGGAAGGCAGCACAAGTTCCTACAAGGGATGGGGAGACAGGGAGTAGAGAGGACACTGGTGATGTGATGCACATTTTTTTTTTAAAGAAGACTCCATGCCCAGTGTGGAGCCCAGCTCGTGGCTTGAAGTCACAACTTTGAGGTCCAGACCTGAGTTGGGATCAACAGTTGGATGCTTAACCAACTGAGCCACCCAGGCGCCTCTGGGGTGCACTTCTTATATTTAGATGATGCACTAAGGCTAAGACTGCTCTTGGGCTTAAGGCAGCCACACCTTTATGTGAGAAAGGACTGTGAAGTCTACCATGTATAAAACCGTGACTTTTATTTTCTGTATTCTGATGCTTTGTCATCTGGGACCTAGCAAACCCTGGAGAGACTGTCCTTTCAACCAGCTTTCAAAGGCAAATCAACCAATTGTAAGCCTATGTCCAACTGCCTCCTTTATTAGACCCACACTCTCTACCTGCCAGGTATCAGACACCAATAGACAACCCCCAAGCTTTGGAGCCTACTAACAGAATTCAAACTAGGCAGCACTAAGCCTGCTTACTCTGCTCCTTCCCACAGAAACCATAAGATCCCCGCCTCCCCTGACCCCTGATGACCCTGGTGCTTCCCTGTGGCACTGTCTGGTGTGGCACACTCTCTCCTCTCAGGAACTGTAACAAATTCTCTTCGCAGTGTCGGTTGATCTACTGTCCTAACTGTACTCCCAAGTTTTCTATTCATATATTGACTTTAAATACTCAGATAAATTGAAATTTTCTGGACACAAAAAAGAAACTTTATATTTCCATTCCAAATTCCACATTGGAGGAGAAAGAGGATGAGATTGTGATATGCCACATGTTAAGAAGAAGCTTACTGGCTTTAGGGATATGTCGTACTCACTTTCCAGGGGAACCCGCACTTTATGAGGGCACCCCGAAAGGCTGCGGTGGTGGGGGTAGAGTCCTGTCACGTGTCCCGTGCCATCGCACCCAGGGATAGGACACTTGGTCTCCCTCTTTTCAGGCCTTGGTGAATCTACAGAGAAATTAAATCAAGAGATTCATTTGGCTCTTCTTCTTTCCATCCCCATTCACTACAGTGGCCTTGCAGGGTGACATTATCACTTCGTTCAGTTTTTACTGCATAAACATTCTTCTCACATTGCCTTGAATAAGACCCTCAAGTAATAAGACCTGTGGAAGCATAGAAAATGTTTTCAATTTTCTTGGTTTTCTAAGCAAAGACTGACACAGGGCAAGGGAGTGTTAAAATAGAGAGATGGTTTTAAGTTGTCATGTCACATATTGTAGTTAGAGTCTCATTATGAAAAATGAACCCAACACCAGAGGCAGACGATGCCCAAGCTCCTGAAAAGAGAAATAAAAAGGGAGAAAGAAGAAAGAATGGATTTAAACCAAAACTAGCTATTATTGAAAGGGTCTCAGGAAAGTAAGATTCAAAATGATAAAACAAAGAAACCACCCCATCTGAGAAGGGCCGCTCTGGTCTTGTCTCTGCAGGTCTGTGGCCTCATGTGGCCCAAAGGTACCGGGTCCAAGTGCTGCTTCGACATACGGGCAGAGCCCACTCTGGCCAGAGTCAGGAAGGGAGTCAACAATTCCATCTTGTGCCATGCCCAAGCAGTTGGCCGTGCTACAGAGGCCCCAGAACCCCAAACCCGAATGCTTTGCCACTTTGGATCAATGCAGAGCAGCTATGGAGAAGCAGCTTTCATTATACTCTGAATGCAGAAACTGGAAACTCAGGTGATAGGAAGACAGCCTGGCAAGGAAACATTCTAGAAGGAATGGAAATACAGGGTGGGGACGGCCTTGGGTAGTCTACGCTGCCAAGAACATTGGGGTGCAGAAGGGGACCACAGGTGCCACAGGGTGGAGAGAAGAGGCATCTTGTAACACTGCTTGTCAGGCTGCCTTGGGGCATTGGCTAGAGGGGGAGACTAGAAGACAAACTGGGGTTTTCATCTTCCAGCCAACACTTTGCTGAGGGTTAGATGAAAGGTTATATAAATTTGTAAAATAAATGAGGCTTATCATGAATATTAGTGGGCTTAGAGCTACCACAGCAGAGGCTTTCTGTAGATATTTTCATATTAGTGACTCGGAGAGTAGATAAACTTATAACAGAAACGCATTTTTGGAGCCCAAATCATCCCGCTAACTTGTGCCTGGATTGATATGCCAATCACCAGGGCAAGCTTGTCACTCAGCATTGTCAGTTAGAGGAACCAGCATCACAATGGGCATGAGAGCCACAGAGAAAGGACCAGTGTGGCATGGAGGCTGGCCGCAGGCTTCTCAGAATATGAAGCATCACGAATAATGAATCCACTTGATGCTGAGAGCGAAAATAAATAATCTGTGTGATCCTGCCTTAGGAAAGCTGTTGGTGGTGGACTAGGGGGCAGAGTCTTGCCGCGTGAGGATGCTGAGGGCCCATATGCTTCTGCTCCAAGCCTGGTACCGAGAGCAGAGCAATGTCGCACGATGCGACAGCCGTCCCCAGGGTGGAATATTGCGATGAACAGACGTGCCTCTGTGATACCATGCCACCCCAGTTGTTGGATTGTAAACGGTCCTGGGCAGATGGGCACAGCAGGTTGTATGTAATGCAATTATTTGGGGGCATGCTTTCAGTAAAGGGGGAGGAGACAAGGATCCTTTAACTTAGGCACACACTGCCTGGGAGGGAAGGTCAGCAGAGAGAAAACTGGAAATCGAAAGTGAGAAATGTACAACCCAAAGATAGGAATGCCTTGAGTAGCAAACATTTATGTTTCATGATAGACAGGATTTAAATGCCATGGTATTGAGACTGTTCTCTGTCTTTCGCAAGAAACAAAGAGGAATATTAAGAGTGTTGACATGTTCTATTATTTTATGGCTATATATCTTACTTAATCCAAATTTTGCCAAATTTGAAGTTATTTTAGGCCTGTAATATCTGTAGTTGATGGAGAGTTGAAATTTCTTGAAGTGTGATTCAAGTGACAATACGGGGGTTGACACTGTATATGAGAGGGAATTAGAAAAGAGGAGAAGCAATGTGGATTTTGATGCCCTCCTTCCCTTGGACCTGGTCCAAGTGAGGCCACATTTATAAACCACAATGAAAGGTTTGGCGCCGCGCATTTCCCATCCTTGCCACATTATTTGTCTATAGGAAGCCAGAGAGGGTGTGGGAGATAAGGAGTGGCTGGCACCTGACCAGGTGTGGTCCACTGACAGTCCATCATGCACGTTTGTCTGCAAGCCTCCTCTGCTGGGTGAAACAGATGCCATGAAATGCTCTGTGGGGCATGATAAGAAGCCAGAGCTTGAGTTCTCAGGTGACTCTCAGACCTGGATCTTCCCCTCCTTTTATTTTCTTTGCTGAATGGTGCATAATGAGGGTGACCTTATACTCTGATGATCTTGCATGCAGGTATGCCTGGGACAGTCTTATTCACACCTGATATACTCCCGTGGTTGTTCATAGCACTCCTCTTCGCTCAGAAAATATCTTAGGCTGTACAATAAATTCTATGGTGACTCTGTACATGCCATGACCTAGAGTTTTAATAAATGCTTAGTAGCAACAAGATAGTCATTTTTTTTTAATTTAGAATTGCTGACTTATCTGAAGCCATGAGTAAAACAATATTTTAAAATGCTAGTGTGCTCTCCTTTAACAGTGGGGTCACATGTCCAAAGTAGGTGGGAAATTAGGATGGTACTGTGGAGATCATGAATGTCAGTCGGTATGAATATTGACCTAGGAGCATGGAACACATGCCAGAGAAAGAAGCTGTTCATAAGCCACTGGCTTCCACATCTGGGACAAGGGACAGGAATGTCAGTACCTAATTTGGACTCTGCAAGTATCCTCCAGACAAAGCCTATAGTTCCCATGCATTATGGGCTTTATCTCTTTTTTTTCTCTGTTTCATACTAGTCTGGTCTGGATCTTCTTGCATAGGCTTTGAACACCACAAGGCAGGACCATGCCGCACATAATAGGATATACTGTTGAGTTAGCCAGCCTCATTCATAGTTCTCTAAATCTTATATCTCCCATGTTTACAAAGAAGATTCTATTGCCTTGTTGGTTTTTGAAAACAAATTTTTTTAAGTTCTATAACAATGACCAAAGTATTGTCAAATATTTTAAGCTATGACACAAAAAACTAAAGTTTCTCCAAACACTGAATTTCATGGAAGATATCATCAACTGTAACATGGAATATAATTTTGTGTGCTAGCAAGAAAGAAGAAACTTACTGAAAATTAAATTATGGCATACCCTTCTGATTTCAAAGATGTTAAAATGGGAAAACTGTGTATCTTAGAATGAATGAAATATAGTAGATCCAATTTATGACCTTTTAGGATTTGAGGTCAACTTTTTTTTTTGGTTTTTAGTCCATAAAAAAACCAAACAAACATGCACACAGGTAAGTTAAGCACGTTGCATATTAGTGGAGTGTACAGAGCTTGTAGGGGGTCCTGTCCCAAACCATACACTGCTCATTAATATTCTGTCTTGATCCCAGTCCTGGCAGGGTGCTTGCATAGTATTATTATCTTGCTCCTCACTACATGGCATTATTTTATTCTTTGTTTTGCTTTCTCAGCTCTGAGCTATAAGGCAATCATTGACAAGATTGCAGGTGAGTACTAATATAGACCCCAAATGGCAAAATACACAGTTCACTTCCCCATAAATCTCAGCAAACAGATCATCCAAACCATAACTAACACATTATTCTTGTAAGCTCCCTGGGGCCATGACCTTGATTTTCTCTAAGATATTCCTAATTCTGTGATTCTTAGATTATAAGGTATACAAGAATCATCAGAAAAACGTGCTTTAAAAAAGTGCAAGTTCTGGAGCAGTAAGTTTGATAGGATCCCGGAAATACCCATCTTAAACAAGCCTTCTAGGCACTTGAGAATCACTATTTGGGAATTATCACCAGGCGCATCTGGTCTAAGACTCAGGGTGGGGGGGGGCAGTAACATTATGGTAAATGGGACACAATTTCCTTAAGATGAGGAAGAGTTTTAAGGCCTCCTCCAAGCACACTGTTCTTCTCAGAACCGACCAGATATTTGTAGCCAGAGTTAGAGACCTGGTAAAAGCATAGGCTTATAAAGGCATTAACATCTAGTTTTATCCTAAGAAGAATCAAAGCATCATGTCAGACTTGTCAGTAGCTTGACATTATTTTGAAGCTCCAAAGGAGTCAGCTGATCCCAAAAAGAAAGTGGGAAATAAAAATTAAATTTCTGGAATTGATTTGATTAGTAAAATGCTTTAAAATTCAAAAAGTACCAATGTACCTCTAACATGTCCAATATAGTACTGTATAAGTATTATACATTTTTAAAAAGCTGTAAATTTAAAGATAGAGCTACCCTATGACCCTGCAATTGCACTACTGGGCATTTACCCCAAAGATACAGATGTAGTGAAAAGAAGGGCCATATGTACCCCAATGTTCATCGCAGCAATGGCCACAATCGCCAAACTGTGGGAAGAGCCAAGGTGCCCATCAACAGATGAATGGATAAAGAAGATGTGGTACATATATACAATGGAATACT